>WSYH01011784.1:0-20105 GCA_036426205.1 Ascaphus truei
ATATATATATATTATACACACACAACGCAAAAGTAGAAAGTCAAAATCCTTCAATTCTTCTTGTTTTTGACACCAAAAGTTTTTCTAACAAAATTGGAAAGAGACTGTAGCAGTTTCTAGACAGGGAGAGGTAAAGTAAAAATACAGCACTTAGAAATTGTGTCTCGTGTTCTTAGATCAACCACTGTCTCCTTTTTTCTTTTTAATGAAATCCATTGTAATAAGGGCTATGAAACTGATGGCATTTACCTGAGCCTTCCACACAGAGATTCATCTTACCTTTCACATCTCCTTGAAATCCTCGACAAAAATTAACTAACCATGTTAAAACCACCTTAAAAACTAAAGGGAATAGGAAGCACATTAATTCCTTTTATCTCAAACAGCCATCATTTATCTTGTAATTGCAGTTGTCAAGGCTTAAATGAGACTTATTTTTGGGAAGCTGCCAAAGATTCTTATTTATTTATTTTTTTACTGAAAGGACCAAGTAGTAGTCACCTGGAAAAGTAACATTAGCTGTTACAATCGTTTTCTGATCTTACATTTTACTGAATGTGCCACTTAGCCAACCTTCAAAGACTTAGTACATCTCTATTCTACACATATTTAAAGTGTAATCCCACGCAACCAGCCTGAAAACAGACTTTTGTAAAGAATTGAACAAATTACATTGACATTCCTAAAGCAATTTATAACCATGCTGATAGCTAACATTTTGCTCACATTTTTTGGGGAAGTTGATTTTAGGGCCTCTAGAATATGTTTGGCAATGCAGTGTTTTCCCTACTCTTATGAGGGAGGCATGATGTGGCAAACCAATCTTACAAATGAAAATGTAATACTTTATTGAAATATTAGCGCTCTGGTGTAACATTACCCAACACTGAAATATTGATATTTCAATCTTTACAAACCCAGACATAAGTTGCTCGTTTTTTGTTTGGAAAAATGTCTCTGCAAAGGAAATTCAGCAGGCATTAAATGTCAATGTGAAGTTCACATGGCTCTTACTATACTGCTATTTTCACTCAATTCTGGTTCCATTCTGGCAAAATTCTAGTGAAAATTGACAGCATTCTGTGAAATTCTGCACAATGTGAACTTCCTTGAAGATTTCACAAAATGACTAAATTTAGAAAGAACCCATTAAAAACCCTTATGTTACTTGATGTATTCATTTTTCCGTGGGATTTCACAACTCAAATTAAATTCACAGATCATTTTGGGGGGGAAACAAAATGGCAATACATCCAAAAATACAGTATCCATGCAAATTCCTCTGAAATTCTCTTAATCTATCAATTTTTCTAGTTGTATTGGCAAAAAAAGTAAGGTTGAAAAGGTGGCATGGTGGTGGTGCTGGTCATCGTGGTTGCAGCAGGAAAGGACTAGTGTGGAGTGAGACCCTAGAGAAAAGACTAGGCAAGCTTATTGCTACTACTAGATAAAATGAGCGGTTGTAATCGAGCCTCACCAGCCCTACAGTCCTAAAATAGATGAGGTGATGCTCATGATAAACATAATGGTGATCATTATGGGAGTTTGTGTGGTGCCCATACAGTAGATGAAAGGTAGTTCTGTAGCAGATGATGGGATCCTTCGTGTACTACAACTATTAGTGGTGTTAGTGGTAGCAGCAGTGAAGAAGGTGATGCTGATAATCAATCACTCTGTAAGCAGAATGCAGCCATTGTTGCCACGCTAGTAACATTAGTATTTCTATTATTATTAGCGCACCGAAAAAACAGAATTAACATGCCTATACAGTATATATGCCTATATATTTTGTATTTGAAAGTAAACTACATCATTTGTCATCATCATTATCATTACTCTTCAAGGCCTATTCATGTGAATGGATTTTAAGGAACGTGCTGCACTCAAATCGAACTCACGACTCATACCATTGCAGAGAATGTGAGGAGACGCAGTCTGACAGTGTTTTGGGTCCAAACTGGACCGTTCACATATTGAATTGCACAGTTGGGGCCTGAAACATTGTCACTCTACATCTCCTCATGAAAGACTCTGCTATTATATACTAAGTTGTAAGTATGCTTTGGGTACACAATCCCTTTTGTGTGGCCTATTTAACTTGTGTGAACCACACTTTAGTGGTCCAGTACCCTTTCCTATTAAAAATGTTTTGCCTTACAATATTTGCCCTTTGTCCTATTGAATAGTTACATAGTAGACAAGATTGAAAAAAGACATATGTCCATCTACTGTAGTTCAACCTATGTTAAATTTAGACAAAATATACTTATCCTATATTTGTATTTACAGTATATTAATCAATAGGAAGGCAAACACATAACCCCAGTGAAACATTTTTATATTATGTCTCATACATGGAAAAAAAATGTATTCCTTCCTGACTCCAATAATGGCAATCACATTTCTCCCTGGATCAACATCCTTTCTATGTATACTTATTTGGTATATCCCGGTACACCTTTCCTTTCTAAAAAGATGTCCACCTTTTTTTAAGATCTCTATTGTATCTGCCATCACAGTCTCCATGGGTTATGAATTCCAAATGGTAACTGCCCTTACTGTAAAGAACCCTTTCCTTTGTTGCTGGTGAAATCTCCTATTCACCAAGCTTCAGAGATGACCCTGTGACGTTTGTACTGTCTTTTGGTTGAATAGTTCTTTTGAAAGCTCCTTGTGTTGACCCTGAATATATTTGTACATAGTTATATCCCCACTTGGGCGCCTCTTTTCTAACGAGGGAAAACTTTTTCAGTTCAAACATATTTAAAGTGCAAAGTGAATAAACAATGAATATTTTGAATAGAGGGTAAAATATAATACAAATTATAATAATACAACCCGTTTTGAGGTGCTGCTCCAAAAAGACCTTTTCAGGGTCAAAAGAACAGGTGGGGACAGAACAAGAGAGCAGCTCTCATGAGATATGTGAAGGAAAAATAACACAAAATAGTGCAAGTAGCCAGCGTAAAATACACTCACATGTTCCAAAATCTTTTCAGCATTAATAATCAGCAATGTGTACAGATCTCAGTAAGAGCAAGGATCAAGCTCAAGGATATATTAGGAATGAAAGAGATAAAATGCCAACATAGCGCAATTCTGCTAAAACATTTTATAAATGGAAGAAATAAAACAATGCACTCACACTGTACATTGAATAAAAGCATTTTGAGCTCACTAGCTTCAGCATTATGTGTCCAAACACTTTTCCTTCTAAGGGCCTCATGCAGTAAGCGCCAATAAGCCGTTTATCGCCATTTTTTCACCAAATTTGCCCTCCCGATTCAGTAAGCGCCGATAAGTAGGAAAAATCGTCAATTTTTGTTGCCGATAAATCTTATCGGCAGCCGGTTGCCGATAAGCCACTTATCGGCACTTTTTAAACTCGGCTGAATTCAAGTAGCCCCGATCAGCTTTTCGCTGCTGATTGGCACTCCAGAATGGAGAGTTTTTCGGCAATCCAGACCGCCAACTAAAGTTGGCAAGTTGGTGGAGGAGAAGCATCGGCAAGGGCGACACTTAGAAAAAATCAGGCCTTTTTCCTGTCTGTGATTGATGCCGGGGGTCTCCGGAGCTGATACCAGCACCGGAGCCCCCAGCATGCATCCGAGGCAGGAAAAATGCATGTACAGCCCACTTCATTACCTTAGCGGCTAACCGCTAAGGCAATGAAGGGGTTAACCCACCGTGCCAGCTTTATTGTGGGTAGCATGTTGGGTGAAGTGTGTATTGCGCCCTTGTTTTTGTTAGGGTTTTGCGAGGGGTTGCGGGTGCACTTAACCCCTTCACGACCTAGCAGTTAATACGCTAGGTCAATATGGGTTAGGCAATCCCCGCTAACCACACGCAAGCCCAAACAACCACCGTGGGGCTAATACCCCCTTCACCCCACCCGCACCACAATAAAAAATATAACACAAAAGCAGCCCCACACTACATAAATAATTAAAATATATCGAAATAAATAAATAATAAATGATTATAAATAAATAAATATATTATATAACAGATACATATACACATATATATCTTCTATATATATATATATATATATATATATATATATATATATATATATATAGATAAGTTACTTTATTTAAAAACAGCACCCATAGAATGTGCACATTCTTATGGGTCTGATTTTTTAAATAAATGTACCTTATTTTTTACTCAGTTATGTGCTATGGAGCTTGCGCTTTTGTTTGTTTTTTGTTCATAGATTCCAAAAGTGGTTGGCTATACCACTCCCCTTAAAGCTGCAAAGACGCTCCCTGGATCTTCTATTGAGTCTATATTTCTCTCTGGATTTTTTGTTTGAGTGGAACATTCAATTTGGATTTTCCTTTTTTTTCACGATCACGTTATGGTTTGTAGATATTATTAGGTTAAATAGTGGTAATTTTAATTTATTTTAATATTTTAAATATGTTATTATAATTTATCATTTATTAGGGTTATTTCACATGCTCTTTAGCGCTACTTAATTTTTGTGTTGTCTTTGATATATATATATATATATATATATATATATATATAGATAGATAGATAGATAGATAGATAGATAGATAGATAGATAGATAGATAGATAGATAGAAATATATATATAACCCCAACAACCACTATAACCCCTAACATACACATATATGCACATCAATGATACTATAGGCCGGTGGGGGCCCTATACCCGCAGGCCTGCAGTACCAATTATGTGCCCCCCCAAATTAATGTAAAAACACATACATACTTATAAAGAAATAACCCCCCTCCCCCCTTAACACATACAGTATAGTAATGGCCACAATTACTATTATCCACAAATGGATAATAGTGAATGCGCCCATTTTAAATACATAAACACCAATCAAGACATTAAATACTTATAGTACTCAACCATGTCCGGCTGCCACGATGAAGGCCATCCTTATCTTCATCCTGCCCATGCCCCCTCCGCTGCTGCAAAACAGACACAAGAATGAAAACATCCAATGTAATGTCCCTTAACCCCTTAATCACCATAGCGGTTATTAACCGCTACAGTCATTAAGGGGTTAACCCACCCTCACCCACCACTCGGGACGCCTACATATCCTCCCACACTAACCCCCCACCCCGTGAGGCCTAACCACCCTCACCCACTACCCACAAGGGAGGCCTACCCACATACCCTTGGGGCCAATACACCCCCCTCCCACCCCCAGTACCCACAATAAAAACAATACACAGCCCCACAATAAGCATCATTCTATTTCAGACCCCGTGCTGTTCTGGCGGCTGTGTCAACCTTAGACTGTCAACATGTGCACAACACACAATCACGTCACTATACATGGTGATCACTCTTAAATGTTTCACTTAAGACACCCAATCGCGTCAACCAAAATCCCATGGCATTGACCGCCAAACCGCAAACTCACCAGCGGGATCTTGACTGGCCGAAGATGGTTTCAGTCCCACATACCATAACATTTATTGGCAAACCAAACAACATCTCAAAAGATAAAAATGGGTAGTGTATTCAATTCCAAAAATTCTTTAATAAATTATTTTTTTCCATTGGTGTGAGTTTGGGACAAATTTATGTGACTATGAACATATTTACCAGGGAACAAGTTTCACACATGCATAAAAACCTTTAGAATACTAACCTAATTCTTTTAAGATAGTATTTTAGTATTGAAAGTGACTTGGTGCGAGAGGTATGATGATGCTAGTGTCCTTACCCTACGGAAATTAAAAATGTTGGTCCCTTCAAGGATAAACTCCAATATCAAAGCATTATCAAGGCACAGGGTGTGGACCAATGTAGGTTTTAGCACAATGTCAGCATATGTAAGCTTGGATATGTGCGACGATATAACGTCGTGATGATAAGTGGACTCATAGCACTATAACGTGCTCTTAATTGACATGTACCAACCGAACCTTAATGAAGTTTGCGTTTCTTCTTTTATCCGAAGAATACCAGGGCGAGCCCACAAGTCATAATAGCGTACTCGTATGCTGCATGGATATACTTTATATTATGTAACCCTGGCTTGGAATCGCTCAAATATGCTTGTGATCTGCAAAAAAGAGAACAATATTCCTCGTCAATCAGAACATTCCTCCTCAACCCTTTACTAAATTGGGGCCCTCGGAATAACTTATAGTGATTAAAGATTGGTGGATGACACTTAAAAGTTTTTTGGCTGAACAAGTAAGTGTTTTTTCGGGAGTTTTTGGGCTTGGCTGAAAATATGTCCAGTGTTGGATTAGCAATTTTTCACAAGTGGTCTATGAAAGAGCAGGTCGAAGACAGTAATTGCTGCCATTTAAAATTTTTGTTCATAAGTGAATTTGGATATTAACATATATTGATAATTAGATGTGTATTATAAAATGCAAAAGTTGGACTGAATTCACTCGCCTTCCATAATATAATGAGATCATACGAGCGATCTCATTAAGTTTATTGGACTGACGCATGAATCATCACTTGTAGCAAAAATTTATGGACACACTTTACATATACATAAATGTTATATCAAACTTCACTTCTGACAAAAATATAACAATTGCATCAATTAAATCTGGAACCCTGCTCCTTATACCTTAGACCATGACATGCTAACGATCCAAACTGACATATATCAGACCAAAAAGCCAAACTCCCCGAAAACACACTACTGATCCCAGCCAAAAGTTTGTCCAATCCCCAATCTTTTAATCAAAGTATTCCGAGGGCCCAATTGAGGGTTTAGCGAGAGGAGCCTGTTTTACTGATGAACGAGAATTTCTCTATTGCAGTCACAACACAGTTTGAGAGATTCCAATCGCCGGGGTACAAATATACAATATCCATACAGCATACTAGTACGCTACTGACTTTGTGTATCGCCACGGATCCTCGTCAAAGAAAAGAACAACATCCTAAGGGGTACAGACAAACTAAGAGCAAGTATAGTGATGAGTATCACATTAATTTCACACGACTTATAAGTCGCCATCCAAGCTTTAAAATATGGCGACATTGGTGCACATAAACATTGGCAACACCCTGTGCCTTATAGGAATAGTTGCATGAGTTTAACCTTGATAAGGACCACAAAATTTTGTTATATTCCCGTAGGGCCATCCAAGACACTACGCAACACACCTCTCGGCCAGTACCAATTTCAAACTTAAAAACTGATCATCAAAGAATATTGGGATAGTATTCCTAAAAGGTTTTTGTAAGCTGTGGAAATTTGTTTCCCTTTGTAAATGATGTTCTAGATACAAAATAATTGTTACCAAACTGACACAAATGGGAAAAAAATATTTTATTAAGAAGAATTTTTTGAAAGTTTGTAATACACCTACACCCATTTATCTTAAATTGGAGATGGGGAGATTGCAAAAAACTTGTGTATGTGGGACGAACATATTCTGCCAGTCAGATCCCGCATTGCCGAGCATTCCGGCTATAGTATAAAAGAATACTGAATTGTTAAATCTTCTCCAAGTTCCCAGAACACTTCTCCAGGATTCCAAAAGAGGGGAATAGTCAATCTTTTCCATACTATGGCAAATTGTAACCTATCCACGTTGTAAAAACGCTCGAGAGCCATAGACAGAGGGGGTATTAATACACAGGAAAATTTTATGGAGTGTACACTCTGAACAAACTCCATCCCGGCGAGAGCATCACAATCATAGTGGGAAACTGAAAACCACTTCCTGATGGGGTTAATGGCTAATTGTTTGGGGGTTAGGTTCCACCGTGGTTTCACCAATTAACATTGTGATTCTGGAGGTGACATATTAAGTTACTGTCTAGTCATGACGTTATGCCACACTGTATTCATGATGATAATGAATTATGTGAATAATATGATCCAATGTTTATATCCCCGTTATAGTTGAATATTGATACTGAAAATGCCACCGTATATAAGTGAGCTGAAAAGTGAATTTAAAGTCTAGAAGTAAGAAATCCCATTGTATTACATTTCTGTATACTATCCATTAATACGAGTAATATCTTTAATAAATAATAATGATGCTGGTCACAACTTAAAACATCAGTAAGTTGAATGTTTTTAAAATATACCTTATATGTTCTCGTTGTATTTTTGTATTGTTTATTGAAGATTTTTCATGTGTATGTTATGTAATACCTTGATTGTGCGCCATTGCTAATGGGATTGTTTGTGGGAGATATGGTTATCCACTTTAATGAGTAATCTACCCACAGGTGAGGGTTTAAAAAATCGTTCCCTGATTTTTTCTATTGGTGGGCCATACAACTTCAGCACACTTCCCTAATACTATTTTGGCTGCCGATTACACTATCGATCACTCTTTGTAAAAAGTGCCAATCTGACAGACACATGATTAGAGTGGTTGCCGTGATGTTTGCTGACTAGCGATCAATAAAGTTTTTTATGTAGACTCACATTGCGATGGCCCTTGCCTGGACGTTTCTGTGAACCACGGGACCATCCTACCCCCCATTCTTCCTGATTTCCATCATGTATCGGATGAGCAAGCGCTAGAACAACTCCATCTACACACCAATAGAGAGAAGCCGCTGAGATTCCAGCAGCCAACAGGGCACGAGCTTTTTCGTGAGTAACGCCTAACCTCCACGTGTATTTCATACAGGTGAGATTATTGAGGCGGTTAGTGCCAGGAAGAGGGAGCTGTGATTTTTACTTGGGTGCCTCCCCTAATTTCGTCGGAGGTATTGTCCCCCTGTTAACTCTATTCCTGACTTTATACTATTACCCAACTCCCTGTTTTCTATATCCGGAGACTTACATTGTTTCAATTATCATTGCCCTGGGTCCTCCTCTTCCATCAGAGATTGCCATAAAGTGTGTGCACTACCTGTTAGCCGCCTCGGTAAAATACCTGTTAAATCCATATTCTCTAGCTATATATCAAATTCATATAGTCTCTCATATATACTCTATATATATGTTATATAATGGATATGATACGAACACCAATCCCAAAGACCAGTAAAGAGACAGCACACCGCCCGGGTTAATCCAAAAATCTATATTCACAACATGAAATACCACGTAAGCCAACGTTTCGTCCCAAGAGAGACCTTCCTCATGGCCCGTGCAAACCCACAAGTTCAGTGACCACACATATAATGATGCCTCCACCCATATTGTCATGCAAAACAAAGGAACCCATCACCACCTGCAATCAGACAGAATGCTGCCAACATAGTGTGCTCCGTGCCCCCCCGCCCCTTTACCGATGATCCAAAATAACTCATCATTACATGAGAGTAGGCAACTTAAACTATTAAGAGAAACATACACCCTTTAAGACCTGGTCCCCCCGGTCCTTACTGGCCCTTGCGGGGGAAAGGTCGCGCACCGTCGCATACTGCAGTGGGCCAAAACATATTGACTGCCCGTAGACAGCCAGCCAAGGAGAGTACTCCGCGGCATCAACAGCTGTGAACAGAGTAACTCCTCATTGATCTCTCCCCTGGCCACCATGGACGGCGCGGCCAGTGGAAAAACTCACATGCGCAGTCTGAAAAACCGCCTCGGTGCACATTTTTACCGGCCACACACTGACCAGTAATAATTGGGCAAACGAATAGTAAATCAAACATAGCGTTTAAGGGGTAACCACAGGGGGACAGTAGAGGGTGGTATAGAGTTGAAGGAGCGCATACAGCAACCAATCAGTAAATTACGGAACAAAAGGAAAGTGCAAAAGTTCAGAGGAGTTGGATGCAACCAGAGTATGAGTGACAAACAGGAAAAAAGGCATAATAATGCCAAAATCAAGTGAAAGCCGGGAAGACCTCCTACAAAACCGCCAATCTAAGTGAACGTTTCTCATTTAGGCACCAGGTTTCCCATAGTTTCTTAGTTCATAAATAAAGCCTTGCCTTCCCTGTTTAAGCAGAAAGTCCCTGCCCCTTGTCAACCTCGACCCACGGGGGGGGAACTGGCCTGCAGAATAGGCTACAACGAAGTGTGGCCAGTTGTACTCCTTTTTTTTTTTCCTTGAAATGTGCCTCCCACAGGTAACACTTCAGGTCTACATCAAGCATCACTCAGTAGGGGCTTTTTCTGATGTTTGAACGGTGGCCAATGGCCATGCGTGTTCCTTTCCCAGCATCCACAGTTCTCCCGAGTACAACCGCAATCCACAAGGACACTTTAAGGTACCATCCACTGAATTTTAGACTCACAGTGGCAGGGGGGGGCGAAAGAAGCGAGTGGGCCAGAATGGGGGAAGCAACGGGGCACAGGACACAGGTTTGTTCTGGGGTGGGCGGGGCCAAGGGGGGGGGCGGAACCGGCCCGGGAAGGGGGGACCCGGGGGAGGCGGGGAAGGACCGAAGAAAGGGGGGAAGGGGGGGAGGGGGGGGGGGAGAAGCTGAGGCAAAAAGGGGGGGGCAAAGGGCGGGGGCGGGAGGGGGGGCAAGGGGGGGGGGAACAGACAGAGGTGCCGGGCGACGGGAGACGGAGCGGCGGGAGGAGGGCAGAAGCAACGGGAAGAGGAGGGGAATAAAACGAGGGAAAAGGGAGGGAGTGAAGATGGGTCAATTAATCTATTAGCATATCTGGAATAATAGTGTTTGCACATTATGTGTACTGTGTAAATGTTGGGGGAGGAGGGTGTTAGTATTTGAATGTAGGGCCAGGTTTATTTGTTTTATAAATTCAGGGTTTTGTTCGTGTTCCGCGGAGCCCTCGTCTGGGACCAATGAGTCCTCGGGTACTCAACGGATACCAGGCCTGTTGGTTTTTCCACGGGTGACCACATGCGGGGATGAAAGCGGAGCGGGGGGCCGTCACTTCTGTGGATGTACACGGCGGACCCGTAGTCTGCGGGGGATAGCCTGTGTGGTCCACTTCTGTGGGGGCACACTGACCCGTCGGTGGCGGGAATGCAAGATGTTGTGGCCCAATTCTGTTGGGGGCAACCAACAGACCCGTTAGTTAGCACCCGTGAGGTTTTCCCCAGAACCCCGGGGAACCACCCGAGGCCCCGCAGACACCTGTGGCTGACACTTGGGGGCTCCCCAGAACATCCCTTGGGAAGAGCCTTGGGGACCCCATTGGTGGGCCCACGGTGGACCAAGGGAGACCACCTGGGGTGCCCATGGCGCTGGCTGTGACAACCAGTAGGGACCCCTTCCCAGAACCTTTTTTGAAAAGGGCTGCTCGTACCATGTAGGTCTGTCGGTGCCCCCGCCAGCCTACCGGGGACTCGCGTGGGGCCTGGTGGGCGTTAATACCCCTGTTTTTTGTAAAAGGATAATCATTGTATTTAATGGGGGGCACAGGGGGTGTGTACGTTTATTTTAATAAATATAAGGATGTTTATTTGTGGTCACTATTGTTTTTTATTGTGGGTACTGGGGTGGGGGGATGGTGTTTTTCCTCCCAACGGTATGTGGTAGTCCCCCTTTGTTGGGGGTAGGTGGTTTGAGGGGGGTTTAGGCCTCACGGGGTGAGGGGTTTTCGTGTGGGAGGGTATTTGGGCCGTCCCGAGTGTGTGTGATGGTGGGTTACCCCTTAATGACTGTAGTCGGTTAATAAGCCCGCATGGTTATTTAAGGGGTTAGGGGACAATTACTTTGGATTTTTAATTTTTGTGTCTGTTTTTTGCATAAGCGTAGGGCTGGCCAGATGGGGGCATACGGTATGTGGGTAGTGGGTGAGGGTGGTTAGACCTCACAGTAATGCACATCGGGTCCCCCCCCCCTCCCCACAATTTTACATAAACTGCATCCCACAGCAACACAGGCAACGGGAGATTTTAACAGACACATTAGGGGTAGGGGGCTTTTACACAGAGCACAGTCAAGGAGGGTGGGGTTATAACCCACCTTTCCCTCTCCCCCACATTACATAACCTGCACTCACAGCAACCCAGCAGGAAGATTTAACCGACACAATAGGGGGGAGCCTGCTTTAATACAGATTACACTCAAGGGCAGGAGATTTTAAAAAAACGAAACATTATGGGGGAGGGGTCTTTTTAAACAGATACACGCAAGTGCGGGAGTATTTTAACAAACATTAGGGGGGAGAGGGGCTTTTTAAACAGATTTACACTCAGATTGGACGAATGTCTTTTTTCCACACCTCATCTACTGTGTAACTAGTAATAATATTTTGATGTCCCATACCAACACTTTGTCAATAAAGATTATTACGTTGTTAAGGTGGGATAATTTTTTTGCACATTGCTGTAACTATTTTTAGTATTGCCACATATAAAACCCAGATTAAGTAATAGTCTGTAATTGTCTTAAAGTTAGCATCCCTTAGATAAATATGCCCTAAAAAATTTTTTCATGTTGAAGTTTTTGTAACCACAAAAATTTGACACATTATCATTTTTCACAACAACGCTACATTTATAGATTTAGTTCTGTTATTGCAAGTTACCTGTACTTGAAGCAATCTATGGTGGATCTTATATTTTTGGGAGAGTTGTGAACAATCACTAGATCACATAATTATATTCTTTGTTTGTTTTTCGTGATTCCAATTCAAACATTTTTCAGCAATCATCAAGGTTCCACATTGTACCAAAATAAAATAAAAAATATCAGGTACTGATTGGAAACCTCGTATAATCAATGTATTGAATACAAATATATATTATCATATTATATATATATATGATCTTATATCTTATAGAATATAATATAATAAACACAAAAAAAAACCAGGTCGCATCATGCGTAAAAAAGGTAACAATCAATCAGTTTATGGAATGAAGGAGTTTAAAAACATCCACCAAACAAAGCTGAATTATAAAAGCACTTCTTTGAGTAAAAACTCAGCCCGCACACGCAGGAACCCGGTATAGGCCAGGATTATGTGTATATCCTGGTAAGCCTATGCCAGTAGACCCCTTGTGTCTCTTGCAGGGACTTAGAAATTGCACGAGGGACGCTGCCTTTCCTTGCTCCGGCGTCACACACCAGTGAGTTCTCTGATCCCAGCCTGATGGAAGTCTCGTTTGAGACGAAACGCGTAGAAGTGCAGTGGTGAGTTACTGTACAGTTTATTAACGTTTATTAACCCCACTCAGTGCTGCACATATAGTTTTGTTGTGCTGTAGCATTTTATTCAGTACCCGCCCACCAAGCCCGATCCAGCCCGTTTTTCCCATGCGAATTTCACTCGTCCCCGGTTTGGAAGACTCTCACTGACGTCATACGTACGTTGTCGCGAGATTTGGTCAGAGAATCACTGTGTGGACGCCGGCGCAAGGGAACGGCAGCCGTCCCTCGTGCATTTCTGAGTCCCTGCAGGACAGCAGAGGGGCGCTACTGACAGTAGGACACTACCAGGGATATACAACGAAATCTGCATAACCGGGTTCCTGCTTGGTGACGGGCTGAGTTTTTGACATCACACAAAAATGCTTTATCTTCAGTTATTTTTTGTGGACGGGTGTATTTTAACCCATTCATTCCATAAACTTATTATGTTATACGTATTTTACGCTATGAGTGCGCTTGTTTTTTTTGTGTTTTTTAAAGATATCTTCAAGGAAGTGGATTGTTCCCTTTCAATTCCGGGTCTGCCGAAGGACTCTTTTTAGATAGCATTTGAAGTTTTTTTTAGGATTTTTTGTTATACTTTTTATTATATTCATTGTTTTTCTCTGGACATTTTTTGCTTTTTTGTGTGCCCCCCTTACATTTTGTATGTTTTAATATGGTTCGAATGTATTACATTTTTTATTTGTATTTGTGTCCACTGTGAATAGTTATAGTTTACTATCTCTTTTAGAGGGTATTATATATGGTTCAGGTTGGCGCCAATCTTTCTTTTGTTGTGTTTAATCCATATATATATATATGTAACGTATATCATATATATATATATATAATATAGATACTATACTAGATATATATCAGTATATATATATATATCATTAATATAGTTATCTTTAGAGGTATCGTACCGTAGTTAGCCAAGCTTCAACTAATCAAAAAATAAATAGATGATACCGTTTCTGTGGTATGCTAACGAAAATGCATTTTTATTGTGCGAGACTTTCGAGATACACTGATCTCTTCTTCTCGGACGATTTTTACAATGAATGATAAGCAGGATACTTAAAAACAACGTGTCTCCCTTGGAATGTTATCTGTTGCTTCTTCCTTCCCCTGTGTGTGATGTGGGTTTTATGGCTAGAGTGTCAAAAGGGTAACTGAAAGCAAATGGAAGAAAGAGTGTGTATGTGGTATCATGGTGAATAAAAATGAATGGAAGCCCACAGTATTAATACAGTGCTCTACACAAGGTGTGTGGTGTGTAGAGGGAAATAAATGTGTGGGTGGGTTGTGGAAATGTGAGAGTTTGTACTTAGCACAACTAAAAGTGTGTGGGTGCGATCTACTATGTTTGGTCCCCTATTGGTGGTTATGATGGAAAATAGGAGTATTAGTATGTGTGAAGAGACAGCTGTGTGACATACATATAGCACAGGTGCTTACGACATTGCCTTTACGCCATAGGAAGAGAGTTCGCTAGGTCAGAATGATCAGAAAATATTCGATCCTCTGTTTAGGCCGACTTGCCTTACGTGTCCCGAACAGTGTTGCTAAATTTGTATTATGCAACCGTCTCTCTTCTCGGGGTTTTAAGCTTACCTTTGAGTATGGCAACCCTCAGATCGTTTTCATCTTATGGCCAAGTCAGAGAAAGATGAGTTCCGCAACAGGAACTGTTCTCTGTTCCGCGTTTGGGGATGCCCTGTTGGCGATGCAGGTTTCATTCTCTTGTTTACCCTGTCCCTGTCTCACCTATGTAGTATATTGTGTTTATTAAATAACTTGATTATAATGGGTTTCCAATAGTTACCTGATATTTTTTTATTTTATTTTGTAACAATGTGGAAAATTTGATTGATTTTGCTTGAAGGTTTGCAAGGAATCACGAAAACAAACAAACTGAATTTTTTATATATATATTATTATCTATATATATATTATATATTATACTATATAGTAATATTATATATATATAGTATACACCCAAAACGCGCAAAGTAGAAAGTCAAATACCTTCATTCTTCTTGTTTTTGACAACCAAAAGTTTTTTCTAACACAAATGGAAGAGACTGTAGCGTTTTAGACAGGGAGAGGTAATTAAAAAATACAGCACTTAGAAATTGTTTCTCGTTTTCTTTAGATCAACCCACGTGTCTCCTTTTTTCTTTTTAATGAAATCCATTGTAATAAGGGCTATGAAACGATGGCATTTACCCTGAGCCTTCCACACAGAGATTCACTACCTTTCACATCTCCTTTGAAATCCTCGACAAAATTACTAACCCTAATCCCTGTTAAAACCACCTTAAAAACTAAAAGGGATTAGGCAAGCACTTAAATTCTTTTTTATCTCAAACGCCATCATTTTATCTTTTAATTGCAGTTGTACAGGCTTAAAGAGACTTATTTTTGGGAAGCTGCCAAAGATTCTTATTTATTTATTTTTACTGAAAGGACCAAGTAGTAGTCACCTGGAAAAGTAACATTAGCTGTTACAATCGTTTTCTGATCTTACATTTTACTGAATGTGCCACTTAGCCAACCTTCAAGACTTAGTACTCTCTATCTAACACATATTAAGTGTAATTCCCACCAACCAGCCTTGAAAACAGACTTTTGTAAAATTGAACAAATTACATTGACATTCCTAAGCAATTTATAACCATGCTGATAGCTAACATTTGCCCTCACATTTTTTGGGGAAGTTGATTTTTAGGGCCTCTCGAATATTGTTTGGCAATCAGTGTTTTTCCCACTCTTAGAGGGAGGCTGATGTGGCAAACCAATCTTACAAATGAAAATGTAATACTTTATTTGAAATATTAGCGCTCTGGTGTAACATTACCCAACCTGAAATATTGATAATTTCAATCTTCCACCCAGACATAATTTGCTCGTTTTTTGTTTTGAAAAATGTCTTGCAAAGAAATCAGCAGCATAAATGTCGTGAAGTCACATGGCTCTTACTATACTCTATTTCACTCAATTCTGGTTCCCATTCTGGCAAATTCTAGTGAAAATTGACAGCATTCTGTGAATTCTGCACAATGTGAACTTCCTTGAAGCAT
This sequence comes from Ascaphus truei, assembly GCA_036426205.1. Taxonomy (NCBI): domain Eukaryota; kingdom Metazoa; phylum Chordata; class Amphibia; order Anura; family Ascaphidae; genus Ascaphus; species Ascaphus truei. The sequence continues at coordinate 16,096 of WSYH01011784.1, forward strand.
TTCACAAACTGACTAAATTTAGAAAGAAACCCATTAAAAAACCCTTATGTTACTTGATGTATTCATTTTTTTCCGTGGTTTCACCAACTCAAAATTAAATTCACAGATCATTTTGGGGGGAAACAAAATGGCAATACATCCAAAAATACGTATGCCTGCAAATTCCTCTGAAATTCTCTTAATCTATCAATTTTTCAGTTGTATTGGCAAAAAAAGTAAGGTTGAAAAGGTGGCATTGGTGGTGGGCGGGTCTCGTGGTTGCAGCAGGAAAGGACTAGTTGTGGAGTGAGACCCTAAGAAAAGACTAGGCAAGCTATTGCTACTACTAGATAAAATGAGCGGTTTGGAATCGGACCTCACCAGCCCTCACAGTCTAAATAGATGAGGTTGATGCTCTGATAAACATAATGGTGATCATTATGGGAGTTTTGTGTGGTCCCATACAGTAATGACAAAGGTAGTTCTCTGTTAGGCAATGATGGATCCCTTCGTGTACTAACCATATTAGTGGTGTTTAGTGGTAGCAGCTGAAGAAGGTGATGCTGATAATCAATCCTCTGTAAGCAGAATGCAGCCATTGTTGCCACGCTAGTAACATTATTAGTTCTATTATTATTAGCGCACCGAAAAAACAGAATTAACATGCCTATACGAAATTATATGCCTATATATTTTGTATTTGCAAGTAAACTACATCATTTGTCATCATCATTAGTCAGTTACTCTTCAGGCCTATTCATGTTGAATGGATTTTAAGGAACGTGGCCTGCACTCAAATCGAACTCACGACTCATACCATTGCAGAGAATGCTGAGGAGAACGGCAAGTCTGACGTGTTTTTGGTCCAACTGGAACCGTTCACATATTGAATTGCACAGTTGGGGCCTGTAAACATTGTCACTCTACATCTCCTCATGAAATACTCTGCTATTATATCTAAGTCTTTAAGTATGCTTTGGTAACAACAATCCCTTTTGTGTGCCTATTTAACTTGTGTGAACCCACACTTTAGTGGTCCAGTACCCTTTCCTATTAAAAAAGTTTTGCCTTACAATATTTGCCCTTTGTCCTATTGAAATGTTAACATAGTAAGTCAAAGATTGAAAAAAACATATGTCCTCTAGGTAGTTTCAACCTATGTAAATTTAGACAAATCTAGCTTATCCTATTTTGTTTTACAGTATATTAACAATAGAAAGGCAAACACATAACCCGTGAAACATTTTTATATTATGTCGCTACATGGAAAAAAAATGTATTCCCTTCCTGACTCCAATAATGGCAATCACATTCTCCCTGGATCAACATCCTTTCTATTTACTACTATTTGGTGATATCCCGTACACCTTTCCTTTCTAAAAAGATTCCACCTTTTTAGATCTCTATTGTATCTATGCATCACAGTCTCCATGGGTTATGAATTCCAAATGGTAACTGCCCTTCCTGTAAGAACCCTTTCCTTGTTGCTGGTGAAATCTCCTATTCACCAAGCTTCAAGATGCACCTGTGACTTTGTACGGTCTTTTGGTTGAATAGTTCTTTTGAAAAGCTCCTTGGTGTTGACCATGAATATAGTTGTACATAGTTATAATCCCCACTTGGGCGCCTCTTTCTAACGAGGGAAAACTTTTTCAGTTCAAACATATTTAAAGTGCAAATTGAATAAAAATGAATATTTTGAATAGAGGGTAAAATTAATACAAATTATAATAATACACCCGTTTTGAGGTGCTGCCTCCAAAAGAACCTTTCAGGTCCAAAGAACCAGGTGGGGACAAACAAGAGAGCAGCTCTCATGAGATAGTGAAGGAAAAATAACACAAAATAGTGCAAGTGCCAGCGTAAATACACTCACATGTTTCCAAAATCTTTTCAGCATTAATAATCAGCATGTGTACAGATCTCATTAAGAGCAAGATCAAGCTCAAGGATATATTAGAATGAAAAAGAGTATAAAATGCCAACAAGCGCATTCTGCTAAACATTTTTAAAAAATGGAAGAAATAAAACAATCCTCACACTGTAATTGAATAAAAGCATTTTGAGCCATAGCTTCAACATTATGTGTCCAAACGTTTCCTTCTAAGGGCCTCATGCGTAAGCGCCAATAAGCCGTTTACGCCATTTTTTCACCAAATTTGCCTCCGATTCAGTAACGGCCGATAAGTAGGAAAAATCGTCCAATTTTTGTTGCCGATAAATCTTATCGCAGCCGTTTGCCGATAAGCCACTATCGGCCACTTTTTAAACTCGGCTGAAATTCAAGTAGCCCCGATCAGCTTTGTCGCTGTGGGCTGATTGCACTCCAGAATGGAGAGTTTTTCGGCAATCCAGACCGCCAACTAAAGTTGGCAAGTTGTTGAGGAGAAGCATCGGCAAGGGCGCCACTTAGAAAAATCAGGGCCTTTTTCCTGTCTGTGTTGATGGGCCGGGGGTCTCCGGAGCTGATAACCAGCACCGGAGCCCCACATGCCATCCGAGGCAGGAAAATGCTATGTACAAGCCCACTTCATTACCTTTAGCGGCTAACCGCTAAGGCATGAAGGGGTTAACCCACCGTGCCACTTATTGTGGGTAGCATGGTGTGTGAGGGGGTATTGCCCTTGTTGTTTTTGTTTAGGGTTTGCGAGGGGTTGCGGGTGCACTTAACCCTTCACGACGTACAGTTATACCACGCTACGGTCATATAGGGTTTAGGCAATCCCCCTAAACCACACGCAAGCCCTAACCAACCACCGTTGGGGCTAATACCCCTTCACCCCACCACCCGCTACCCCAAATAAAAAATAAAACACAAAGCAGCCCACACTACATAAATAATTAAATTATATCGAAATAAAATATAAATAAAATGATTATAAATATAATATAATATAACATTAAAATATATCACATATATATATATATCTATATATATATATATAATAATATATATATATATATATATATATATAATCTAAGTTACATTTATTTAAAAAATAGCACCCATAAGGAATTGGCACATTCTTATGGGTTGCTGATTTTTTTAAATAAATGTACCTTATTTTTACTCAGTTATGTGCTATGGAGCTTGCGCTTTTGTTTGTTTTTTTGTTCATAGATTTCCAAAAGTGGTTGGCTATACCACTCCCCTTAAAGCTGCAAAGACGCTCCCTGGTCTTCTATTGATTCTATATTCTCTCTCGGATTTTTTTTTTGAGTGGAACTTCAATTGGATTTTTCCTTTTTTTTTCACGATCACGATTATTGTTTGTAGATATTATTAGGTTAAATGTGGTAATTTTAATTTATTTTAATATTTTAAATATGTTATTATAATTATATCATTTATTAGGGTTTTTCACATGCTCTTTAGCGCTACTTAATTTTTTGTGTTGTCTTTGATATTATATATATATATATATATATATAATAGATAGATAGTAATAGATAGATAGATAGATATATAGTAAGATAGTGAGATGATAGAAATATATTATAACCCAACAACACCACTATAAACCCCTAACATACACATATATGCACATCAATGATTACTATAGGCCGGTGGGGGCCCTATACCCCAGGCCTGCAGTCACAATTATGTGCCCCCCCCAAATTAATGTAACAACAAATACATACTTATAAAGAAAAACCCCCCTCCCCCTTAACACATACAGTATAGTAAATGGCCACAATTACTATTATCCAAACAAATGGATAATAGTTGAATGCGCCCATTTTAAATACATAAACACCAATCAAGACATTAAATACTATAGTACTCAACCATGTCCGGCTGCACGATGAAGGCCATCCTTATCTTCATCATCTGCCCATGCCCCCCGCCTGCGCAAACAGAACACAGAATGAAAACTCCATGTAATGTCCCTTACCCCTTAATCACCATAGCGGTTATTAACGCTACAGTCATTAGGGGTTAAAACCCACCCTCACCCCCCACTCGGACCGCCTACATATCCTCCCACACTACCCCCCCACCCCGTGGGCCTAACCACCTCACCACTACC
>WSYH01011785.1:0-20105 GCA_036426205.1 Ascaphus truei
GAGAGGCTAGCTAAATTAGATTTATTTACATTAGAAAAGAGGCGTCTAAGAGGGGATATGATAACTATATACAAATATATTCAGGGACAATACAAGGAGCTTTCAAAAGAACTATTCATCCCACGGGCAGTACAAAGGACTCGGGCCATCCCTTAAGGTTGGAGGAAAGGAAATTTCACCAGCAACAAAGGAAAGGGTTCTTTACAGTAAGGGCAGTTAAAATGTGGAATTCATTACCCATGGAGACTGTGATGGCAGATACAATAGATTTGTTCAAAAAAAGGTTGGACATCTTTTTAGATGGGAAAGGTATACAGGGATATACCAAATAAGTATACATGGGAAGGATGTTGATCCAGGGATTAATCCGATTGCCAATTCTTGGAGTCAGGAAGGAATTCATTTTTCCCCTTAATGGGGTTTTTTGTTTGCCTTCCTCTGGATTAATAAGTAAGTATAGATATAGGATAAAGTATCTGTTGTCTAAATTTAGCATAGGTTGAACTTGATGGACCTACGTCTTTTTTCAACCTCATCTACTATGTAACTATGTAACTATGATAAAAATATGAATTCAATGCAGTATGTAACATTATTAACGGTAGCTTTAATTCCCATATCGCGAGAATGGCCCAAATATCGCACCCAGTAAATTATAACCTCAATCTTGCTATATACCACATAAAAATTGCAGTAATAACACCCGTTAGTTTATTATTTCCCCGGTGCGATATTAACTCCACTTTAACAGAATTGTATGTATCCGAGCCATAGTGTAGGTTATTTATTTATTATTAATATATTTATTGCGGTTAGCGCTACCTGTTTTGTTGTTTATATCCGAGCCATAGTGTTTTGTTTATGCCTGCGGGACAAACCAAGAACTAACCATGCTTTACTAGCCACTAAGGTGGCAAAGGGGAGTAGGAGTGTAGTGTAGTGTTTATATTATCCTGTGTGGTCAGCTAGTCATGGAAACCAATGACTAGTTGACCCGTGGACTACTAAGGGGTTAATATGTACTGTAATGTATTTTAATAACTATTTTATCATCTATTCCATGTTGGTTTAACTACTAATAATAAAAATAATAATAGTTTGTTCTTGTATAGCACTGCTATTTTTACATGTCAGAGTCAGTGTTTTTACTCACTGAGCCACTCCTTCTCCCTCTCTCTTATCTTGCCTATGTATATAATGGGCAGTATATTGGCCATTATATACATAGGAAAGACAAGGCTAACACCATCCTGGAGTAGGTTATAAAATATTTGCGGTATTTCTGCCGTTCATCCAGTTCTGATGAATATCGGAACTTGATGTATGGCAGATTTTATGGGCGGTAATACGGGATTTTTGGTTACTGCAACTTGATGTATCCGGCCCTTTGACTCAAGTCAGGTTTAGTGATTTTAAGTTCTAGTTGACCAGTAATGGTGTATGCAGATCTATCAATATTTGCAATTTAACTTCAGTAATAAGACAATAGAGATGTAAAAACCACACAACACACACATTCCTGATTACCTAGTGCTGACGCGTTATTTTTCCACAGCGTATCCCCTTGATACTAAGCTCTTTCCCATATTCATCTCCATACCAGACCAGGAGCTCTGTGTGTGGGGGGAGGTCTGTGCAGGTTCTGTAGTAGATTTTCCTGTGGTCCTGCAACGCCACAAGGTTCTGTTCTTCCTCGTTTCTCACACAATTTACAAACCTAAAATTGGGACAGTTAGTGAGGTCTCAAAGTAATGTCTATTTTATAAAGAGCTGAAAAAAGATACAAGTTGTTAATAATGTGACTTGCCTTGTCTTTCTTCTCTACAGTTTTTGAGGTGAACAGTAGTTAATGGAGAGTAATGTATATACGATGGCTCACTTGTATGTACCCACAGTTTGAAAGGAATGGGAGCCACAGGCCACACCAGTGAATACTTTCTTACTACTTAAAAAAAACAAAAAAAACACTTGTAATTAAAAAGTCCCCGACACGATGACACAAGTGAGTTTTCTTCCGGTGGAACTTAACAGAAACAGATAGTGGGGTTGATGTAACAAGGTGTAGCAGGAATGTGTCCTTTAGCAACCTGAGCGTATAACTGGCCCTGGACTGATTTGGAAACTGGACTATAGAAAAAGCCTTGAGCCACAGTCTAATGAGGTAACAATGTTGGTTTGGGCTTGAATAAGAAAACTAAAACTACAAAAGTGTAACCAGTCCATGTAAGAAAAGTGTAACATTGTGCTCAAGTGCAGGGTCATGAACATATATGATCAAACACAGAAATGCTGTTTAAAGCTTAAAAGGAGTCAGTATGAAAAGGTATCATGTAAAAAGGGGAAAGGTGTATGAAAAGCGCTAATGTTTAAATGTATTTAGTGACAAATTACTAAAAATACTTCCAAAAATCCTTAAATAAAGGACTAGGCAGCCTGATATAAGTGACCCACACAGATCACAACACAATCACAAGAAACACAGAATAACGGCGCCCAGATTGGTATCACCTGAGTGATTAACCCTAGATTGTCCAGCCCTCACAGTCCAAGTAAATCCAAAGGTGGCTTGCTTGATGGCTCATAGCATGTGGGGTGCAATCAAGCAAGCCACCTTTAGATTTACTTGGCCTGTGAGGGCTGGACAATCTAGGGTTAATCACTCAGGTGATATCAATCTGGGCGCCGTTATTCTGTGTTTCTTATGAAAAGGTATCATGCCAAGCACACCTCTGAGGAAGACAGGCGTGGCCTTGATGTCTCTGATTTAGAGAAGGAGGGCATCACACTATTAAAGCAGGAGAATAAAAAGGTGAGAGCGCACATGAAGTCTTACTTCCATCTTTTTTCCTATTGTCTCCTCAGCTCTTTTTGTCTGAACATTGTTTGAACAGGCCGTGTAAGGCCGTGGCCACAGTGCCCGCAAGAGACCATACGCGTGGCACGATCAAAATGCCGTAAGGCAATGCTCGCGGACATGTGACACGTGAGGAATCAAATACATTTTACGTCAAGGGGACCCCCCCATTGCACAACCCTGCAGGCAAGTTATTGCCCCTGCTTCTTCAGCGCACGACGTCAAGCGCTCGCGGGCACTCTGGCTGCGTCCTAAGGCTACATAAGGGCAGCAACAGCGCGGAACAAGGCTGTGAGGAGAAGACAGGAGTGAGGGGAGAGGAGCAAAGAGCTGCAGTGATCACATGCTCATTGCCATTTACTGGAGTGGCTGTTAAAGTGCAATTGAGGCTATTGCACTTTAGTGAATCTAGTGTTTGGTAAACAGAGGAGGCAAAGTGGATAAGGAAAAATAACCATCTGCAGATCAGTACCTGGGAGGCAAATAAAGGGTGTGGGGGGGAAGGGGGATACAGAACACAAACAGTAATAAAAACACAGTAAGAGAAACCATGTGAGATGGGTAACTCTTCTCCTGAGGGGGTGTTGGGGAAATAATTTGACAAGCTGTTTGGGGGATAAATTAAATGAATATTTCTGTTTCGGGAGGTTTTGCAAGGATTTGGAAAGACAATAAGTGATGGTAATGGCCACAGAGTAATAGTCTGGAGAATATAGATGTGGCATTAGCTGCCCAGTAAACTAGTGTAGGTGACGGCAATCAAAGTTATCCATAATGTCACCAGCTGCTCTGGTTAAATAAGGCTTAGAGAAATGTGACCCTGCGCTCATAAGACGGGGAAAGACTTGTGAGGGGTGAGAGGAAAAGGAGCTTTTAGGATAGTTAGCAAGGAGAAAGGGCGGATTGTACAAACTCTTATGGGTTTGTAATCTCAGGATTTATTTAAACTGAAGCAGAGTAGGAAAATTGTATTTAAAGGGACAGTCCCTCCAGGAAGAACGTGAACCAACAACATCGGCATATTTAATAGGTTAAATGTAGCCAATTGTCAAGTTAAAAAACTTGTCTAGCAAACAAAAAAAAACATAACACTTCCATACAAAACAAAGTAATTATAATGCCCTCATTAGTCAAACACACAAATGTTCCTGGAGAAATACAGAACAGGATTTCTTTCACAATACACAAATAAGTAAAACGGTAATTATAACCCTTCGGAGGGTGTACGTGTGCGTACACATACATATATACACCTACCACGAGGCGGCTGTGCTCTGTGCTCTTCTGCCTGCTGCAGTCTCAGGTTCACTTTCCCAGAAGTGGGGACACTGACTACATCCAGGTCACAGCTCTGTGTCCTACTGCGCATGCTCACACTAAGGGGATCATGGGAGTTGTAGTTTTTAGACTTCAAAATGGATCAAGCGTCACCTACTACAGGGGAGCGCAAACTTTTGAAGCTGCGCCCCCCTGCATGGCTTCCCCCGGTCTCGCGCACTTTCTCCTACCTGCCAGCTGCATCAAATGTCACTCCGGGGACGCGTGACGTCACATGACCCCACAGCGTCAAATGAGGTCGCGTTGCCATGGAGACACGTCTGAATCCCAATAAGTTTTATTGTTGCAGAGGCCTCACGCAATCCCCCGGCATTTAATTTAAATGGCTTGGGGAGGAGCGCGTGACGTCTGCAACCGCCCGCGCCCCACCAGACAAATCTCCACCCCCTCCCCCCCCCAGTTTGGGCACTGCTTGAGACCGGTGACGTCACCAACTCTCCAAGCATGAGCGCAGGCTGTCCTGCAAAATTTTGCGAGCGGGGGGGCGTGGATCAGGCTGTGTGTGTGTGCTTATTCACTTTCACTGAAGAAAACGCATCAAGCGCGCTCAGCGCCAGCATGGACGCAGCCATATAGATTCACCCTTTTAAAAAACAAACAACCAAAAAAAACCAGTCTCTAAAGTGCTTGATGACTGGGAAGGGGGGGGGGCAGGGACCCATCTATACATCCCTTGTGTTGTGAAGCTGCACCACTGATGGGGTTAACCCTGGCTCTTTCCACATTTGTAAATGCCCCATATTGGAACAAACACTCCCTAATCTGGTTCTTATTAGGTAGGTAACTATCTCTCACCCCCTCCTACCTCTCTCCCTCCCATCTTTCACCCCCTCCTCTCTGCCCTAATCTCTCTCGTGTCCCACCCCCTCCCCCTCCCATCTCTTTCACCCCCTCCCATCTCTTTCACCCCCTCCCATCTCTTTCACCCCCTCCCATCTCTTTCACCCCCTCCTATCTCTCGTTCCTCCAGTCCCTTATTTTTTCTTACGATCCTTTTTTTAGTTATTCGTGTTACATTTCCAGACCCCGCTGGGCAGCAGCGGAGCCACCGGCTAGAACAGAACTAACCGCAGTCAGGTGTTTAATGGGAGCAATTTCGCATTTGGCTGTGCTGCTTGTTTGTCAGGAGCAGGGCGCTTTTGTTAGGGTTTACTACATCTTCAATTTCTTTCTATACTTTTGACACCATGAGTACCCCCTCCCTCCCCTACATAGGTTTATCATATGCTGTCACCAGCCAACAGATATAATGTGGCAGGACAAAGGGCAGTTAAGACTGAGAATTACAGAACTTTGATGGAACGAAAACCATACTCATTTTCCCAAAGAGGGTTAATTGTTAAGGGCAGCTCTTAAAATGGTTGTAAGGCATTGCATTGGTATAAAAGAAATGTCCGCTAAGTTGAGCTTCCCCAAAAATATTGCGGGTGAGTGTTAGCTCCTGTGGTTCTCGTGCTGCATGATTCCTGGGTAAAGATGCGAGACCCTGATCTTTTTCTCCCTAAATCGGGTTTGGTGTACTAAACTCTCGACCGAGAACACATATACATACAAATGCACAAATACAAATCAGTGCATAAGGCCTCGCCAGGTGGCGCCGACGGGGCGGGTTGCGCCCCTCACACTGGCCACTATGAACATTGAGGCAATGTGCCTCCTGTGCATGATTTTCTCTCTTCACTTCCTGCTTCTCTTTTGCTATAATGAGTACCCTGGCTCACTCAGGTGCTGACGCTCTCCCTATTGTGGCCTTTTCCTTCTCACACTCTGCGACCTTGATGTGCAGGGTGGAAGCGTGGGGATACTCCTCTCCCCTGCCGTTCATCCCTTCCTATTCCTCGCCCGCTTTGTCCTTCTTTGAGGCTCACACTATCCAGATCTTCGCTTCTCTTTCTGTTCCATTGGCGGTCATCTATCGCCCACCTACGTCTACTCATCCCCCTTCTGCCTTTCTCACTTTGAATCCTGCTCTCTCTTTCCTCAGACTCCCCTTTTTCTCCTTGGGACTTAAACTACCACACTGATGACCCTCTCTCCCTTGGACTCTTTCTCGCATTCTCTCTCTAACTTCTTCCTTTGGCCTTCGACAGTGGACTGCAGCTAGCCCCAAAAGGATGGCCACTACATAGACCTAAGTTTTTCACCCAAAAACTTTTCTCTCTCTGTTTTCTTCTTCTCCCATTTCCCTTCTCCCCCTTTCCTACTCTCTGGACCATCATCTCATCTCAATTTCTCTCTCCTCTCGTTTCTCCCCTTCTCCATCTCCATCTACCCTCTCACTTCTCTGCAGAAACACCCCACCTCTCTGTTAACCTACCAGGTTTGATTCCGCTTTACGCTCTCCTCTCTCACTTCTGCTACAGACCCTGACAACCTGGTCAGGAACTACAAACTCTGCCTTATCCTCCTCTCTTGATATCCATGCCCCGCTTTCTCCTCTGCCACCTCGCCTTCTAAACCCGACACCCTGGCTCATTCCCACACCACGCATATGCTGCGCTCCTCCACGCGTTCCTCTGAACGCCTTGGAGAAAGTCACACTCTCGCAACTTCCTTCACTACATTTTTGCTATCCTTTTTCAACTCTGCCCTCTCTCAGGCTAAACAACCTACATTACTTATCAACACACACAAGTCTAACCCACCTCCGACTCTTCACTGTCTTTGATCTCTTCAAACCACCCCCAGCTGCCTCTTCTCCTCATTTCACCTACAGGACTTTGCTGGCTATTCAAAAGCAAAAGGGGTAATTCATTTGTCAGAACATCCCCTCTGTTTTCCTCCTCCCACCCTACAACTGCTTCCTAACTCTCTCCGGCCTTCTTGACTCTTTTTCCGCTGTCACAGAGGAGGATGTATCACTACTGATCTCTTCTCCCTCTGCCACGTGCCATCTTGACCCCCATCTACCCTTCCCTACAATCTCCTAAAACATCTTGTTCCTACTATAACCCCTATGATCCATCTCACACACATATTTAACACCTCCCTCTATTCTGGTACCTTCCCCCCTCCTTCAAACATGCAACCGTTATACCATTGCTCAAAACAGCAAGCTTGACCCTACCGTTCTATCTAACTACAGTATCGACCTGTCTCCATCCTTGCCTTTTGCCTCCAAACCTCCTTGAACGTCTTGTATTCTCTCGCTTGCCCACTTTCTCAACACCCATTCTCTCCTAACCTTCTACAATCTGGCTTCCTCACTGCTCACCATCGACAACAGCCCCACTAAAAAATAATGACCTCCATGCTGCCAAAGACAGAGGTCATTACACTCTGCTCATATCCTCGCCTCTCTGCAGCATTTGACAAGCCGTAACCACCCTCTTCTCCTCCACATTCTCCACTCTTGGTATTCGTAACAAAGCTCATATCCTGGATCTCCTCTCACCTCTCCCATCGTACTTTCAGTGTCTCTTCTGCTAACACCTCCTGCTCCATAGATCTCTCTGTGGGGGTGCCGCAGGGTTCTGTCCTGGGACCTCTTCTCTTTTCTCTGTACACACTTTCTCTAGGTGACCTATCACATCCCTTGGTTTTTAAATATCACCTCTATGTGACGACACAAATTTACTTTACACTCTGCTGTACAATCAAGTTTCTGAATGTCTCTTCTGCGATGTCATCCTGGCTGGCCTCCGCCGACTTAACTTAACATGACAAAAACAGAGCTACCTCATACTTCCCTCCCCAACCCTGGCTTACTAGCTCCTTCCACATTACTGTTGGAGTACCATCATTCCCAGTACCCAAGCACGCTGCCTAGGGGTCACACTCGACTCCTCTCTCACATTCAAAACGTCTCTAAAACCTGTCGCTTTTTTCTCCTCCGCAATATTAGCCTCGGCAATGGTAGGATTGACTCGCTCAGCAGGCGCTGACGCTCATGCTCTCCTGCTCAAGCAGGAGGTTTTTTTTTGTCCCTGCATAAGCGTCAGCATGCGCGCTGTGTGCTGGTAGGAGCTGGGCGGGAGCTCAGAGCTAGCGCGCCATGTCAACGTGTGCCAACATCACGGACTGCCATTGGATTCTGTCTGGCAGTCACGTGACCGGCCCAGCTGCCTTCTCTCGACGGCAAAATTTAAACATGCCTGTCGCTGAATTTCACACGACCTCCGTGCTGACAGGGATAATGTTTCCCCTCAGCGCGGCTCAGCACGGTCTTTTGATTGACCATGGCTCTGGCTACAATGATTCACCCTTTCCTCTGTTTTGCTCGACCGCTAAAAACCGCTTGACTCAGGCCCTCATTCTCTAAGCCGTCTCGACTACTGTAACTCCTGCTGTGCCGCCTTCCTGGCCTCTCAACCTGTCTCCTCCCCTACAATCAATCCTAAATGCTGCTGCCCGAATCACTCCTAAACTTTCCTAATCTGTCTCAAGCGTCTCCCCTGCTGAAATCGCTCTCCAGGCTTCCATCAAATCCTGTATAAACCATGCAAATTCTCTCCCACTTTTAAAGCTCTACTACACTATTCTGCTCCTACTTACATCTCATCCTAATTCTCGCTATGCACCATCCCGACCTCTTCGTTCGGCTCAAGGATGTCTTCTCTCTACCCACCCCTTGTATCTAAAGCCCTCTCCACCTTAAACCCTTTTCTCACTGACTTGCCCCACACCTCTGGAATGCCCTTCCCCTCATAACCCAACTAGCACCCACTCTATCCACCTTTAACACCCACCTTAAGACACCACTTGCTTAAAGAAGCATATGAGTATCCAACCGTAGATATATACTAGACACAGATGACATAACCAGCTTGCCCCCTGCAGAAGCACATACCAAAATGCCCTCCTACGTTTCTGTACGTTCCTCCTCCTCAAATACCAATTAATGTAAGCTCCTCGGAGCGGGACTTCTCTTCCTAAATGTTACTTGTCTTAGCACTTTATTCCCATACACCTGTTATTTATATTATATTATTTGTTATTTATAATGATTACCAACGTGTATGTTAACTACTGTGAAGCGCTATGTACATAAGACGCTATCAAATAAAGACATACAATATGTGTGGCCAGCATGGGCAAACGCTTGCCGTTGCTCGGCGCTTAGCTGCTTGCAGAGCAAATTTAAACTTGCCTCTCTCGCGTCGCGTGAGCGTTTCGCCCCACTGAGGACGAACCGCTTTGTGACGTCGTGCTGCTGCGCCACCCTGCTCGCACCTAGCCGCCCACAAATCTTTCGGCCGAGCAGGGAGCGTGACGTCACTCTGCGCTTGAGCGCCAGCGGCGTCTCTCCCTGGCCGCAGCATTACAATTTACCAATACAATACCTGGCAACAGTAAACTTGAAGCAGGCAACAGAAGCGCAGCAGTGCCAGCAGGAGGGCGACAGCCATATAGGTGACGGAGTGGAGACATAAGATGGTGGCGCCCAATGGAGGACAGGACAGACCCAATCAGAGACTTCAAGTGCAAACAAAGGAAGACTTGACTTCCGTGTCGGGGTACTTGGAGCGCGCACCCGCGTCACCCCATCAACAAGCCGCCCAATCTTCTGCCGCTTGGCTCCGTAACTTCTCATTAACTTCTGATCTCTCTCTCTCTCTGCTGCAGTTCATTTCACTTTCCCGGAAGTGGACACTGACTACATCCAGGTCAGAGCTCTTGTCCTACTGCGCATGCTCACACTAAGGGATCATGGATTTGTAGTTTATTAGACTTCAAAACGGATCAAGTGTCACATGCTTGTAGATTAGAAACAGCAGTAACATTTCCCAGGCACTGTTGCTAGGGGAAAGATAGTTTCTGCTGCATGTAGCTGTGAATACTCCTCTTGGTCCTTAATATATATCTCAGTAACAGGTTGCCACCTTCGACTGACCACCAACCCGGGAGATTTTTTTTTAAAATGACACGGTGTTTTGCCATGACAACGGGACGCCATGTAACGTCACGCGGCGTCAAGTTGCCATAACCACGTGGCAAAACCGCATGACATCGTGACATCATGTGCCATCTCATGGTCATGGCAACGGGCATCACGTGATGCTGTTACGTCATGTGACGTTCCCGGTTGATACATGGCAAACGCAGCGCCATTTGATGCCCGCGCAGCCATATTGACAATACATATATACACTGTATGCTCATCTGCATGTCTTAGGCAGGTCTGCAACCCCCGTTCCCCATTATCACCCAGCACACAGCACTTCCACTGCAGCAAGGTTCTGGGAAATTACATGCAAATGAGCACACAGTGCCACTTTTTGCTTCAAAAAACATTTTTAAAACATGGTTCCCTATAGGCTTAAACTTGCTGCATGGTCCACAAAGCTTTGAGCACAGCCAGGTTAAGGTGGCATACCCAGAAAACCACCCACAGACAGCTGTTTCGACCTTAATGGGTCCTCATCAGTGTGGGGTTGGTTAACTGGGTATGCAGAAAGGCTAAAGGAATGGGGTTTTACCATATTGAGTTAAGATTATGTGAGAAAAAAGTGACAAAAACCCTCCTTAGCAAAGCAAATATGCAATGTAAATACAACTGTATGCTCATCTGCATGTCTTAGGCAGTCTGACAACCCCGCCATTATCACCCAGCACACAGCACTTCCACTGCAGCAAGAGAGATTCTGGGATTTGACATCAAATGATCACACAGTGCCACTTTTTGCTTCAAAAACCATTTTAACATGTTTCCCTATAGTGTGTGTGTATATATATATATATATATATATATATATTATAGATAAGAATAGCCGTGTTAGTCCAGTTTGAACTAATTTATTCTGCACTATATATATAATATAGTATATATGTAGCGGTCATGTAAAATGGCTGCATCATCTCTCCTGCTGACAGTAAGGCCTGGTAAGTGTAGGCATGCCAGCAGTAATTATGGAGGTTTGCCCTCACAAACCCGGTGAGCTGCCTATTGTATGTGGGTAGTGGTCACATGCTCTGACTCCATGGTTAGTGATGTCAGAGGTGTGGTCAGCCTCCAAGTATACATAAGGCACAGCACTGATCAAAAGTAGTTCAGTCTAGCCTAGAAATTAGTAGCAGAAGATCCAAAAGACTCCTGAGTCTGTGACAGGGACCTAGCATAGTGAAGTATCCCTGCGGGGATAGGAATCCCTTGATTAGGAGGATACACCTTGCAAAGGGAAGTACGGCAAACAATGGAGGGTGAGTACACCCCATTGTGGAGGCAGTCTGCCGCCGTACATAAAGATGATGTTGCTTGATTACCAACGCTCCTCGTGTGCAAGTGTGGAATTATGGCACAGACAGGGCACCACCGAGGAGTTCCTCACCAGGACCATCCCCAAGTCACCGAAGGGATCCTGATGAGGGGGGAGCGCTGCACTGGATCTAGGTAGGACTCAGCACACTACCTCAGCTGCCTTGTCTGGGTTGGCAGATCAACATACCATCATGCGGGAGACTCAGGAGTCCTGTAGCCAACAGGTGCAACACCAGACACTACACCGTAATGGGGACTGGTTAGACCACAGGGGCCAATGTGGAGTTGGGGGGGTCAGAGCGGTTCACAAAAACCGTTACATATATATATCTATATACACACACACACACACACACACACAACACACACACACACTATAGGGAACCATGTTAAAAATGGTTTTTGAAGCAAAAATGGCACTGTTTTGCTCATTTGCATGTCTATCCCAGAATCTCTTGCTGCAGTGGAAGTGCTGTGTGCTGGTGATATGGGGAAGGCGGGGTTGCAGACCTGCCTAAGACATGCAATGAGCATACAGTTGTATTTACATTGCATATTTGCTTTGTCTAAGGAGGTTTATATTATATATATATATATAATATATATATATATATAATATTTATATATATATATATATATATATATATACATATATAGCGAAAATAGCCGGCTTAGTCTAGTTGAGCTAATTTATTTCTGCACTATTTATAATATATATATAATATATATAATCAAAAAATAAATAGATGTATACCGTTCCTGTGGCTAACGAAATGCTTTTATTTGTGCAAGCTTTCGAGATCACACTGACTCTTCTTCATCTCTTTACGACAATTCAATCGAAGGGTAACTTAAAAAACAGTGTCTCTTGGAATGTTATCTATGCTGGTCCTTCCCCCGTGTGGATGTTTTTATGCTGTAGTGTCAAAAGTTCCTGAAAGCAATTGAAGAAAGAGTGTGTAGTGTAGCAGTGTGAATAAAAATGAATGGAGAGCCACAGTATATACAGTGCTGTACACAGGTGTGTGTGGAGTGGGAGTGGATTAAATGTGTGGGTTGGTGTGGAAATGTGAGAGTTTAGTAGCACAACTACAAGTGTGTGTGGATACTTTGTGGTCCCTATAGGTGTATAGGGATGGAAAAACAAGGAGTATAAGTATGTGTGAGAGACAGCTGTGTATGCATACATATAGCACAGTATGAACAGGCATGGCCTTTAGCGCTCATGGGAAGATTTTTAGTTGTGCTACAAACTCTCACATTTCCACACCCACCCACACCATTTAATCCCACTCCCACTCCACACACACCTGTTGTAAAGCACTGTATATACTGTGGGCTCTCCTTCTTTTTTATTCACACTGATACACATACACACTCTTTCTTCACTTGCTTTCAGTGAACCTTTTGACACCTACAGCCATAAAACACATCCACACCGGGGAAGGACCAGCATAGATAACATTCCAAGAGACCTGTGTTTTACGTAACCCTTTGCTTGCTTCATTCATTGTAACATCGCCGTGAGAAGAAGATCATGTATCACTAAGCTCGGCATAAATAAGCATTTCGTTAGGCCACAAGAACGGTATCATCTAATTTATTTTTTGATTATCGAAGCTCGGCTAACACGGTACTGAACTACCTTCTACATTGTGTGTATATATATATCAATATACGTGCTTGACAAATCACCCAAAACATCGCTCGCCGAACCAAAAATCTACCGCCCACCTTAGTCCTCCCTCTAATCCCGCCTCCCAGTCCCTCATTTTAAAAAAAACAAATTCCTAGTAAAAGACACTTCGTTTTTTGACATTAGTTTTATTTTATTGTATTACATATACTACAATTAGTCTTGTGTGTGTGTGTGTGTGTTTGTTGTTGTTGTGTGTGGTATAAATGTCGAATCTGAAAAAAAGCCCAGAAGATATTTATATGAGGTACCCTACTTCCGGCAATGTTGATACATTGGTAGGGGATTGTTCCCTACCTGTCTTCTGGGTTTAGGGGGGGGGAGTTCCGATGGTCTTCATGTGCAGCTTGAGTCGATTGGATAAGCAGTAAGAAGTTATTTTCAGTGTAGTAAGAGCGTTAAGATATATAGTGAAAATAGATCTCCAGATCCCAGTGTGGAGGAGTGTGGGGGAGAGAGAGAGGGTGTGGGGGAGAGAGAGATAACCCCCTCCCATCTCTTTCACCCCCTCCCATCTCTTTCACCCCCTCCTATCTCTCGTTCCTCCAGTCCCTTATTTTTTCTTACGATCCTTTTTTTAGTTATTCGTGTTACATTTCCAGACCCCGCTGGGCAGCAGCGGAGCCACCGGCTAGAACAGAACTAACCGCAGTCAGGTGTTTAATGGGAGCAATTTGGCTGTGCTGCTTGTTTGTAAGGAGCAGGCGCTTTGTTGGGTTTACACAATCTTCAATTTCTTTTCTGATAACTTTTTGACACCAGGAAGTACCCCCTCCCTCCCCTACAGAGGTTTATCATAATGCTGTCACCAGCCAAACAGATAATGTGGCAGGACAGAAGTGGCAGTTAAGACTGAGAATTACAGAACTTTGATTGGAACGAAAACCATACTCATTTTCCCAAAGAGGGTTAATTGTTAAGGCAGCTCTTAAAATGGTTGTAAGGAATTGCATTGGTATAAAAAGAAATGTCCGCTAAGTTGAGCTTCCCAAAAAAATTGTGCGGGTGAGTGTTAGCTCCTGTGGTTCTCGTGCTGCATGAGTTACTGGGTAAAGATGCGAGACCCTGATCTTTTTCTCCCTAAATCGGGTTTGTGTACTAAACTCTCAGACCGAGACACATATACATACAAATGCACAAATACAAATCAGTGCATAAGGCCTCGGCCAGGGTGGCGCCGAGCGGGCGGGTGCGCTCACACTGGCCACTATGAAACATTGAGGCAATGTGCCTCTCTGTGTATGACTTTTCTCTTTCACTTCCTGCTTCTCTTTGCTATAACTGAGACCTGGCTCACTCAGTCTGACTCTGCTCGGCCTATGGTGGCCTTTCCTTCTTCCACACTCTGCACCTTGATGGCAGGGGTGGAAGCGTGGGGATACTCCTCTCCCTGCCGTTACCATACCCTTCCTATTCCTCCCTCGCTTTTCCCTTCTTTGAGGCTCACACTATCCAGATCTTCGCTTCTCTTTCTGTCCATGTGGCGGTCATCTATCGCCCACCTACGTCTACTCATCCCCCTTCTGCCTTTCTCACTTTGAATCCTGGCTCTCTCTTTCCTCAGACTCCCCTGTTCTTCTCCTTGGGGACTTAAACTAACCACATTGATGACCCCTCTCTCCCTTGGACTTCTCGCATTCTCTCTCTAACTTCTTCCTTTGGCCTTCGACAGTGGACTGCAGCTAGCACCCAAAAGGATGGCCACTACATAGACTAAGTTTTCACCAAAAACTTTTCTCTCTCTGGTTTCTCCATTTCCCCCTTTCCTCTCTCTGACCATCACCTCATCTCAATTTCTCTCTCTCGTTTCTCCCCTTCTCCATCTCCATCTACCCCTCACTTCTGCAGAAACCACCGCTCTGTTAACCTACCAGGATTTGATTCCGCTTTACGCTCTCCTCTCTCACTTCTGCTACAGACCCTGACAACCTGGTCAGGAACTACAACTCTGCCTTATCCTCCTCTCTTGATATCCATGCCCCGCTTTCTCTCTGCCACCCTCGCCTTTCTAAACCCAGACCCTGGCTAAATTCCCACACACGCATGCTGCGCTCCTCCACTCGTTCCTCTGAACGCCTTTGGAGGAAATGTCACACTCTCGCAGACTTCCTTCACTACAAATTTATGCTATCCTGTTTCAACTCTGCCCTCTCTCAGGCTAAACAAACCTACATTACTTATCAACACACACAAGTCTAACCCACGCCGACTCTTCACTGTCTTTGATTCTCTATTCAAACCACCCCAGCTGCCTCTTCTTCCTCCATTTCACCTCAGGACTTTGCTGGCTATTTCAAGGAAAAGGTGGAATTCATTTGTCAGAACATCCCCTCTGTTTCCTCCTCCCACCCTACACTGCTTCCTAACTCTCCTCCTGCCTTCCTTGACTCTTTTTCCGCTGTCACAGAGGAGGATGTATCACTACTGATCTCTTCTCCCTCTGCCACGTGCCATCTTGACCCCATTCCCTAAAATCTCCTAAAACATCTTGTTCCTACTATAACCCCTATGATCTCACACATATTTAACACCTCCCTCTATTCTGGTACCTTTCCCCCCTCCTTCAAACATGCAACCGTTATACCATTGCTCAAAAACAGCAAGCTTGACCCTACCTGTCTATCTAACTACAGTATCGACCTGTCTCCATCCTGCCTTTTGCCTCCAAACTCCTTGAACGTCTTGTATTCTCTCGCTTGCTCCACTTTCTCAACACCCATTCTCTCCTAGACCTTCTACAATCTGGCTTCCGCACTGCTCACTCGACAAACAGCCCTCACTAAAATAACTAATGACCTCCATGCTGCCAAAGACAGAGGTCATTACACTCTGCTCATATTCCTCGACCTCTCTGCAGCATTTGACACCGTGAACCACCCTCTTCTCCTCCACATTCTCCATACTCTTGGTATTCGTAACAAAGCTCTATCCTGGATCTCCTCTCACCTCTCCCATCGTACTTTCAGTGTCTCTTCTGCTAACACCTCCTGCTCCATAGATCTCTCTGTGGGGGTGCCGCAGGGTTCTGTCCTGGGACCTCTTCTCTTTTCTCTGTACACACTTTCTCTAGGTGACCTAATCACATCCCTTGGGTTTAAATATCACCTCTATGATGACGACACACAAATTTACTTTACACCTGCTGTACAGATCAAAGTTTCTGAATGTCTCTCTGCGATGTCATCCTGGCTGGCCCTCCGCCGACTTAAACTTAACATGACAAAAACAGAGCTCCTCATACTTCCTCCCAAACCTGGCTTACTAGCTCCTTCCACATTACTGTTGGAAGTACCATCATTCACCCAGTAGCCCAAGCACGCTGCCTAGGGGTCACACTCGACTCCTCTCTCACATTCAAAACGTCTCTAAAACCTGTCGCTTTTTCCTCCGCAATATTAGGCCTCGGACATGGTAGGATTGACAGCGCTCAGCAGCGCTGACGCTCATGCTCTCCTGCTCAAGCAGGAGGTTTTTTTTGTCCCTGCATAAGCGTCAGCATGCGCGCTTGTGTGCTGGGTAGGAGCTGGGCGGGAGGCAGAGCTAGCGCGCCATGTCACGGTGCCAACATCACGGACTGCCATTGGATTCTGGCAGTCACGTGACCGGCCCTGCGCTTCTCTCAGCGGCAAAATTTAAACATGCCTGTCGGCTGAAATTTCACACGCCTCCGTGCTGACAGGGATAATGTTTCCCCTCAGCGCGGCTCAGCACGGTCTTTTTGACCATGGCTCTGGCCTTACAATGATTCACCCTTTCCTCTGTTGCTCGACCGCTAAAACGCTGACTCAGGCCCTCATTCTCTACCGTCTCGACTACTGTAACCTCCTGCTGTCCGGCCTTCCTGCCTCTCACCTGTCTCCCCTACAATCAATCCTAAATGCTGCTGCCAGAATCACTCTACTTTTTCCTAAATCTGTCTCAGCGTCTCCCCTGCTGAAATCGCTCTCCAGGCTTCCTATCAAATCCTGTATAACCCATGCAATTCTCCTCCTCACTTTTAAAGCTCTACACTATTCTGCTCCTACTTACATCTCATCCCTAATTTCTCGCTATGCACCATCCCGACTCTTGCGTTCTGCTCAAGGATGTCTTCTCTCTACCCCCTTTGTATCTAAAGCCCTCTCCCACCTTAAACCTTTCTCACTGACTGCCCCACACCTCTGGAATGCCCTTCCCCTCAATACCCAACTAGCACCCACTCTATCCACCTTTAACACCCACCTTAAGACACACTTGCTTAAAGAAGCATATGAGTATCACCGTAGATATTACTAGACACATGATACATACAGCTTGGCCCCCTGCAGAAGCACATACCAAAATGCCCTCCTACTGTTTCTGTACGTTCCTCCTCAATACCAATTAGATTGTAAGCTCCTCGGAGCAGGGACTTCTCTTCCTAAATGTTACATTTGTCTTAAGCACTTATTCCCATAACCTGTTATTTATATTATATTATTTGTTATTTATATGATTACCACGTGTATTACTACTGTGAAGCGCTATGTACATTAATGACGCTATACAAATAAAGACATACAATATGTGTGGCCAGCATGGGCAAACGCTTGCGGTTGCTCGGCGCTTAGCTGCTTGCAGAGCAAATTTAAACTTGCCTCTCGCGCGTCGCGTGAGCGGTTCGCCCACTGAGGACGAACCTGCTTTGTGACGTCGTGGCTGCGCCACCCCGTGCTCGCACCTAGCCGCCCACAAATCTTTCGGCCGAGCAGGGAGCGTGACGTCACTGCGCTTGAGCGCCAGCGCGCTCTCTCCCTGGCCGCAGCATTACAATTTCCAATACATACCTGGCAGACAGTAAACTTGAAGCAGGGCAAGAGAAGCAGCAGTCAGCAGGAGGGCGACAGCCAGAGAGGACGGAGTGAGGACTCAGAAGAGTGTGGCGCCGCAATGGAGGACAGGACAGACCCAGATCAGAGACTTGCAGTGCAAACAAAGGAAGACTTGACTTCCGTGTCGGGGGTACTTGGGAGCGCGCACCGCGCACCCCATCACAGCCGCCCAATCTTCTGCCGCTTGGCTCCGTAACTTCTCATTAACTTCTGATCTCCTCTCTCTGCTGCAGTATCAGTTTCACTTTCCCGGAAGTGGAGACACTGACTACATCCAGGTCAGAGCTCTGTGTCCTACTGCGCATGCTCACACTAAGGGATCATGGGAGTTGTAGTTTATAGACTTCAAAACGGATCAAGTGTCACATGCTGTGTAGATTAGAAACAAGACAGTAACATTTCCCAGGCACTGTGCTAGGGGAAGATAGTTTCTGCTGCATGTAGCTGTGAATACTCCTCTTGGTCCTTAATATATATCTCAGTAACAGGGTTGCCACCTTCGACTGACCACCAACCCGGAGATTTTTTTTTAAAATGACACGGTGTTGCCATGACAACGGGACGCCATGTAACGTCACGCGGCGTCAAGTTGCCATAACAACGTGGCACCGCATGACATCGTGACATCATGTGGCATCTCATGGTCATGGCAACGGGCATCACGTGATGCTGTTACGTCATGTGACGTTCCCGTTGACATGGCAACGCAGCGCCATTTGATGCCGCGCAGCCATATTGACAATACATATATACAACTGTATGCTCATCTGCATGTCTTAGGCAGGTCTGCAACCCCGCCGTTCCCCATTATCACCCAGCACACAGCACTTCCACTGCAGCAAGGGATTCTGGGAAATTACATGCAAATGAGCACACAGTGCCACTTTTTGCTTCAAAAAACATTTTTAACATGGTTCCCTATAGGCTTAAACTTGCTGCATGGTCACAGCTTTGAGCACAGCCAGGGTTAAGGTGCATACCCAGAAAACCCACCCACAGACAGCTGTTTCGACCTTAATGGGTCTCATCAGTGTGGGGTTGGTTAACTGGGTATGCAGAGAAGCTAAAGGATGGGGTTTACCATATTGAGTTAAGTTATGGTGAGTAAAAAAAGTGACAAAAACCCTCCTTAGCAAAGCAAATATGCAAATGTAAATACAACTGTATGCTCATCTGCATGTCTTAGGCAGGTCTGCAACCCCGCCATTATCACCCAGCACACAGCACTTCCACTGCAGCAAGAGATTCTGGGATATGACATGCAAATGAGCACACAGTGCCACTTTTTGCTTCAAAAACCATTTTTAACATGGTTCCCTATAGTGTGTGTGTATATATATATATATATATATATATATATTATAGCAGAAAATAGCCGTGTTAGTCCAGTTGAACTAATTTATTCTGCACTATATATATATATATATATATATGTAGCGGTCATGTAAAATGGCTGCAGTCATCTCTCCTGCTGACAGTAAGGCCTGGTAAGTTGTGGGCATGCCAGCAGTAATTATGGAGGTTTGCCCTCACACCGTGGTGAGGTGCCCTATGTATGGATGGGAGTGGTCACAGGCTCTGACTCCATGGTTAGTGATGTCAGAGGTGTGTCAGCCTCCAGAGTATACATAAGGCACAGCACTGATCAAAAGTTAGTTCAGTCTAGCCTAGAAATTAGTAGCAGAAGATCCAAAAGACTCTGAGTCTGTGACCAGGGACCTAGCATAGTGAAGTATCCCTGCGGGGATAGGGAATCCCTTGATTAGGAGGAGACACCTTGCAAAGGGAAGTACGGCAAACAATGGAGGGCTGAGTACACCCCATTGTGGAGGGCAGTCTGCCCGCCGTACAATAAAGATGATGTTCTTGATTACCAACGCTCTCGTGTGCAAGTGTGGAATTATTGCACAGACAGGGGCACCACCGAGGAGTTCCTCACCAGGACCATCCCCAAGTCACCGAAGGGATCCTGATGAGGTGGAGGCGCTGCACTGGATCTAGGTAGGACTCAGCACACTACCTCAGCTGCCTGTCTGGGTTGGCAGATCCCAACATACCATCATGCGGGAGACTCAGGAGTCCTGTAGCCAACAGGTGCACCACCAGACACTACACCGTAATGGGGACTGGTTAGACCACAGGGGCCAATGTGAGATTGGGGGGGTCAGA
>WSYH01011786.1:0-20100 GCA_036426205.1 Ascaphus truei
AGGGGGTTGGAAAGTGGGTTACACTTACCAAGGTCAGTGTGTGACTCCGCAGAGGGGTGACAGTCTCAGGAGGTATGGTGAGAGTCTTTGGCAGTATGTGTGTGTGTCTGTGTGTGTCACAGTGGAGTAGGTGTGTCTGTGATGGATGTCAGCATACCTGTTGGCCAATGACAGTCGTGGGGGAGGCGGGCCATGGGCGGGCGGACCGAGGGACCAATGAGATTCACATCTACTAACAATCTCACACTTTTCAGTTATATAGATATAGATGTACGCTTCAACACTCAATCAAAAGCTTTTTCGTAATCTGTAAATTCTAAAATGAGTGGTAGATCGTATTCATTACTTTGAGAATTCACTTCTTGTACGACTTGGTGGTCCATTGTATTGTATCCACTGCGAAATCTCACTTATTGTCTAGGCTGGGCGAAGTCGATTAGTGAGTAACTTCGTAAAAATATTGTAAGTGATTGGACGTAGACTGATTGGTCGGTACTTCTTCAGGTTCCTTTGTCTCCTTTCTTGTGAATGAGGATATCTATGGCTTTGCTCCATTGTTCTGAAATGTTACTGTTCTTCAAGCAGCGTGTATAGAGTTTTGCAAGGATTATCTTTACTTCTTCCCCCCGCTTCTTCCAAGATTTCAGTTGTAATTCCATCCTCCCTGGGAGCCCCGATCCTTCATGGATTTTATTGCTTTTTCCACTTCTTCTGGAAGACGCACGATCAGATTTCCCATTACGCCCGATAGGCCCGGGCCTAAGGCGGCAAAATTTCGGGGCAGCAAAAATATCCGCCTCCATTAGCATTTGCCGCACTCTCGGGCCATTCGGATCTAATGGGAAAGCACTTACTTACTTGTGCCGGCCGCCTCCGGTCTGCTTCAAAATCGAGCATCAAATGACATCTCGTTGCCATGGCAACCGTGACGTCATGACACCGCATTACCATGGTGATGCCGCGTTCGACACCGTTCGCCTGCGTCATTTGACACTGGATTGGGAAGGAGAAGCATGGCAGCAGACACAGGCAAGTGCCCAAGGGCGGTGGATTTGGAAAGCCACCGCTGCGCATGGTACATCATTGGTGGCTTCTTCTCACTCGTCCTCTGCCGGATTATGGTGTTATACTGTAGTGTTATCGGTGTGCTCATACAATTTAATGTAGAAGTCCTCAAGTCTCTTTATGATAAATGCACAGTCTATTATTGCTGATCCATCTTCTTCGAGTGCATTGATTTGCTTCTTCCCAATCATAAGCCGCTACTTTGTCCTCTTTAAGCTTTGTTATCTTTGATAGTCTTCTTCACCATATCACAGTTACATTTTCTTACATCTTTCAGTTGTATGTTTGTTGATTGTCTTGCACAGCTCTGCATATTCAATTCTTATTTTGGCATCTTGAGATTGCTTCATCTCTTGTCATCTCCTCGTAATTGCTTTGTCTAATCAGATACTTTCCTATCCTGTTTATTGTTAGCAACTCCTCCAGTTTCTTCTGTGCTTTCAACAACAATCTTCATAATTTCTTCAAAATTGTTTGATAAAGTGTTCCCATGCATTTTGAGCAGGCTAAAGAGATCTTTCAGTACTAGTTGAAATTCTCTGAGGTTATTGATGATTGCATCTTCGCCTTGAGATGTAATATGCAGCTAACCAAATCGGCCATCACTCCTTGTGTCAAAATTATTCTGGAGTGTGCAGTCTTCAATCACATGTTTCTTGTTAGCTAGGATATAGTCCATTTTATTCTTGATTCCATTGGGTCTATTGCATGCCCATGGTCTATTTGGACTCTTCTTGAAGAATGATTTAAAGATGGGGAAGTTTTCACATTCTGCAAATTGTACCAATCTGTCTTTATATTCATTCATATTGCTCTAACCATATTTACCAATTGACGCTTCGTCTTTCTGACGGGCACCAATCTTTGCACAGAACAATCTTAGCAAGATCATAATCCAGACCCACAGTATTATATATTTATACACTTAGGGAGAAGGAGTGGCTCAGTGAATAAAGACACAGACAGTGTGAGTAAACAATGACACTGAGTTTCAATCATGGGACCATGCTGTAATTCCCAGTGTCAGCTCCTTGTGACTTTGGGCATATCATGTCTCCCTGTGCCTCAGGTGCCAAAAACAGACTGTAAACTCATCTGGGAGGGTCATGCCTGTAAAAAAAAAACCTCCTATGTTTTGCGTACCATTGAGAGAAAAGTGCTATATGAAATAAAGTTATTATTAATTATGCCAATTGGAGTGCTACTGGGAAAGTGATCTCAAAATATATAACAGTAAACAAAGAAGATCCAATATGACACATGATTCCGTTTCTATACATTTTTACTTTTCATAAGTAGGGGTCATTTAGTTCAATTTTTGGTTCAAAACATGTCAAGCCTGCAACTACTTCAAGGCACTACAGGTCCATAATTACTACTCCACATGTCAGTGGTGAGGTGTTCCGTACCTCCCTCCGACTGTGCAACGGGCTCCATCGATGCAACAACATTGCTGTCCCAGTTCGGGAAGTGCCTTGTTAGGATCTGGTTGGGATGGTCTAACGTGGCTCCGCACATTGCATAATCTGCCTCAATCCCTGAGATTCAACAAGTTTGAATGGCAAAAAGTCCATAGCAAGCATTTAAACTAAATTGCCATTCAGCAGTTGAGCTGTGTCATGGGTGTGATGAAATTTGTTCACCTTCTCAAATGCTTCCCGAACTGTGGGCTGTTGCTGGTGCATTGGGATGCATATATGGCTGCTTGTACAACTACAGGCAGTAGCACATCCATGTGGTCTGGTTTGCAAACTGCTGCTGCACAGGCTAGCATGATCACTCAAAGCATCATTATCATCACTGCTATTAAACATCATCCCTATCACACAAAGATCATCTAAATCCCCACCATCAGCAAATTCATCACCATGACACCATTATTATTGTGTGGGTGGTGTGTTTGTCTGCAGTTCTGTGACGAATTGTCTCCATCTCCACCTTTGCCCTGTGTTGTCTGACTGCAATCCCCCGTTTGTCTTACTTTGACTATCCAAGGCTCTCTGCCACTTTGTATGGTGGCGGTGGGAAAGAACGCTGATGGGGGGTTACAGCCGGTACTCCTGCCTGCAACCCTAAGGCCACGATTATAGTGGCAGCGTGTATCCGTGATGGAGTGCCTGATGTCACGCGCGCTTGCCGCTCCCATGAAACCTGCATTGAGGTACTAGGCGACAGGGAGACGTGGCAGAGCTGTGGCCGTGATGTCACGTGAGGGGTTCGCCCTCATTGGCTAACCCGCACACGTGACCCCAGGGGCCCGCACATGTCTAGCTATGCCACTGGTCTCAAACCAGGATTGTGAACCAGTTGTTGGTCAGGGCACACACATTGTTCGTAGCCTCACTGCCCTGTATTAACCACTAAAGAAACAATTACTCACCAGCTTCAGGGGGAGACTGTCAAAGTCACATGTGTACACGTACACACACACGTTGTCGACGCACGCGTGCACACACAAACGCACATACGTGTATATACACGCACGTTTCCGTGCACAAAGACACAAACACCAGTTTTGGGCCACTGGTTAGGCGTTGAGCGGTCGGATGGGAGCGGCGGGGGAGGAGGGAGCACGATGGTGGTTGCGAAAGCAAATGAGGAATAGTGAGAGGAGTGGGGAGGATGGGGGAGTAATAGAGAATGCTGAGGGGAGTGAGAGAGATGGTGGCGGGATGAGAGGGGAGGGGGGTGAAATCAGTTTGCAGATTCGGGTTCCGAATCAGTGGGGCGGATTTTCAGTTTTAGAAAAAAAAATCTGAATCTGCCTTTTTGAGACTGATCCATAGAAATCCGCAACCGTTTTGGATTTCTGCGACAATTTTGCCCATCTCTAACAACCAGTACAGTACCTCGGTAAGAGTTCTGGGGGCTGCTTTACGTACAATAGGGAAGCATGTCAAACAGCACCAGCTTCATTTTTCCTAATGCCTAGATTAGTATTTATTCTCCCAACTTGTCCATTCAAAGTAAAATTGAACGCAGCACAAGTTACAGCTGAAAAATGTGGGAGAACAGCATTCCTTCCTTATCGTTCTAGCAAGGGAATAACTAAAACTCACGCAAAAGTTTATCTTCTTGTGTGATTGACAAGGCGTCGAGTTAAATAGCAAATAAAATCACCAATGCAGAGGTGATGGGGAGCAGCGAGTCAATCGCAAAAATCAGGGACACTTGGGGATGGGGGATCAAAGGCTGTGGGTATATGTATATCTTCACCTGGGTTTCTTTCATTTTCAGAGATTAATAACATGCATTCCTCTAGAAAGCACAGCTCCTGCTGGTCCATATCACTGGAAGTTGTGTCCCTTAGTGCCAGTCTTTGTTTTCTAATTAAGTATTTATGCAACGACAGTTTATGTGCAAATAAAGTAGTGCCTTTTATCAACTGAAAACAGTTGTATTTAGCTGTAGGAGACAAAGACAGACCCTTAGCAAGAACTCTCATATGTGTAGTGTCTAATGCAAAGTTAGAGAGTTTGATGACTTGAGGTTTGGTGGTGGTAGGGTCCAGGGTTATGTCGTTCAGAATCCTGTGTGTTACCCATTCTGGGATTGTAAGCCCATTTCCCTTGATCCCGTAGGTCTCTCTGACTTCCCTCCTTGTTTTCCTTTTCCTTATGGTGTACTTGTACCCTTTTGGGTCTAAAAAAAGGAACCTGTGACAAAGTGGATGGGTAGGGATGTCTGTAATTGGTAGAGGCCAAGTGTTCACTTTCACCTTCCGATCTCTCCCACTCTGTAGAGGAGTCCTTATTGTGGGGATAATGTGTGTTTTTTGGATGTTAAACCTGAAGATTTTGCCTTCACTGAAATCCTTGGAGCTTCTCTCATAACCCCAGTCCGGCTTGAAGAACACCTAATGATATCAAAGACTACTTTCAGAAATTAGACCAAATTTATATTAAAAAAAAACATTCAAGGACTTGGTGCATGCTTACATGCTCTGGTGCTCGAATGAAACGACTCATTGTCATGAGAGAGGGGATTTGGCCCGGATTAAAGGGGTTACACCCCATTTGGCCACCCCCTACTCTCACCTGGGAAGCAAGGGGTTAACTGGACTGAGGTCCAGTAATGTGTTTTTTACCTTGCTTCAGTATCCAACTGTTTATTCCCCTGTATAAAATGTAATGTCTCACACTGGTGTTTGCACTCACACATACACTAGGGTTGATGCGGGAGGGAAGGGGTTAATGTTAATTTAGTGATTATAGCCCTTTGTTCCCTTTTCCCGCCTTTTCAGGCTCCATTTTGCAGCCTTCCATAGGTCGCCATTGAGACTCCATGCGTTCTAATGGCAGAAGTAGCGGTTTTGGACCTGTTTGCCAGCGACGACCAGCAGGTGGCGTCCGAGAGGAGGAGCGGCGGTTTCCCATTGTAAGTCAATGGGCTCATTGCCTTCAATGTAGATTCCTCAACGCCTCGAGGAACAGGTTGGCAGCCATCCAAACCGCAGACCGCAAAAGCGGATACAATGTCTTTGAAAAGAGTTTAATCACTTCGGTCAAGTTCAAAGACAATTGGTGTGGGAATCTTAGGTTCTAGGGCCCTGGGAATAAAGTTCTTTTTGCCCCTAGCTCCTAGGAACCCCCACACACGATCCACACCGGGTCCAGGAATGAGACCCCCGTAAGGGGTCGAGCGGAGAAGGAGGGTCGCGCCATTTACTTCAATGGCGGAGCGGAGGTCCCATTGGATCTAATGGCGACGTGCACCATGCATTGTCTATGGCGGCGCCGGCCATTGATTCCAATGGGGAAAGTCGAGTGGCGTAAAAACGGCTAAGTGTGAAATGATGAAAAATGTAAGTCCATATCTCCGGTTCTGGAATGACCAGAGGGATGGGATTTGGGTGGCATGTAGCCAAGGTTCCGGCTTTAATGCATGACCCTTCCAAGCCCTCTCCGACCAACCAGACGGAGCGTGGGCGAATGTAAAGTTTGTTGGTTTTTCCTATAAACTTCAATGGCGGCGGTTTCTCCATTGAAAGTCTATGGCGGGAAACCCCATTGACGGCAATGGCGGAGCCCGCCATTCAACGCTATGGCGACGGACCCCGTTGATTTCAATGGGGAAAGAGTGAAAAGCAGAGATTCATTTTTAAAGGGACGAATCCTGTAGTTTAAAAATGTTTTAACGTGCATTTCTGTATCTCCGGTTCTGGAGGTCGCAGAGAGTTGAAATTTGGCCAATATGTAGAGTCACTGTAGGCATTAAAAACTGGCAGATTTCAACCCACTGAGCCCACCAGAACAGAACTTATTAATATGTGAAGATATTAAAGTGTATATGGTATTTTAGATCTGCTCTGAAAATGCAGACTCCATCTGCTATGCTAATAGGGCAGGAAGGGCATCCGGATGATTTAGCATAAGCCCTGTGATCAAAAGTTAACTACCCTGATTGTTTACACTAGGGCCAGCAACAAAGGAATTGAGTGTTTTGCAAGTGGCCCAGTTCACACCTGCAGGGGAAGAAAAATCTACTTCAAATAGATTTTGCTAGCCAGCTCGGCACGTAGGTTTTAAGAGATGGGTTTGAGATGGTATAAAAATGGGGCTCAGCCTATACTCTATGTCTTTCGTGTCTTCTGTGATATTCAAGATTGCTGTATGAACTGCAAGTCTAGATTTGACTGTTTCATCATTCCATCTTAAGTGTCTATATTTTGTTTGTTATTTGTATAATCTCATGTGTTTACCTTTTTCAAGGAATAAATTATATTTTATCATATCTCAGTCGTGTTCAGTTCAACCCAGGTATTTTTGGTGTATTATTATAGCCTGTCATAAAGTTACCGTCACACTCATTGACTATGAGAATACAAAATTAACAAACATCAATCTATAAATAGATACTCTCCGGAAGGAAGTTCCTAAATAGAACTCATTACACTTGCGACTAAACTCAAGTCAAACATTGAAAGATTTATCACTGAAATCAAAAGCACGGAAACAAAATAAATTCTGCACTAACTCCAAGGATTTCAGTGAAGGCAAAATCTTCAGGTTTGACATCCAAAAAACACGCATTTTTTCTCAAATCTCACAGAGAGAACCCAGTCTGCGTTCCCTCTCCAGGCTAATCTCACAGAGAGAACCCAGTCTGCGTTCCCTCTCCAGGCTAATCTCACAGAGAGAACCCAGTCTGTGTTCTCTCTCCAGGCTAATCCCACAGAGAGAACCCAGTCTGTGTTCTCTCTCCCGGCTAATCCCACAGAGAGAACCCAGTCTGTGTTCTCTCTCCAGGCTAATCTCACAGAGAGAACACATTCTGTGTTCTCTCTCCAGGCTAATCTCACAGAGAGAGAATCCAGCCTGCGTTCCCTATCCAGGCTAATCTCACAGAGAGAACCCAGCCTGCGTTCCCTATCCAGGCTAATCTCACAGAGAGAACCCAGTCTGCGTTCCCTCTCCAGGCTAATCTCGCAGAGATAGCATCCAGCCTGCTAAGGAGAAGGAGCGGCTCAGTGAGTAAAGACACTGACTGGCACTGAGTGTGAAGCAGGGGAACCTGGTTCAATTCCCGCTGTCAGCTCTTTGTGACCTTGGGTCACTTTATCTCCCTGTGCCTCAGGCACCAAAAACATAGATTGTAAACTCCACGGGGCAGGGACAGTGCCTGCAAAATGTCTCTGTAAAGCGCTGTGTAAAACTAGCAGCGCTATACAAGAACATGCTATTAATATTATCTAGCCTCTCCAGGCTAATCTCATCATGCCTCCTGATCAGCTCCCCCAATCATCATCAGCTCTCCCCCCCCTCATCATTATCTCTCTCCTCATCATCATCACCCTCATGAGCTCTCCCCCTCATCATCACCCTCATGAGCTCTCCCCCCCCTCATCATCATGAGCTCTCTCCCTCCTCCTCTTCCATGCCTATCTGTGGGTGGTAATAGAGATAGACGGGGGGAGATGGTATGCGGCTGAGGGCCCCCGGCGTTAAACAGAGGATAAGCCAGCAGAGGAATTAGCAGTTGTTACACAGGCAGAGCAGGATGACCGAGGAGGAGCGCGCTCTAACAGCAGACACCGGAAGTAAGAAGACTTCCGGGTTGGACCGCTGGGGCGTGTTCCTCCCCTGCCGTCCTGCTCTGCCTGTGTAGCAACTGCTAATTTCTCTGCAGGCTTATCCTCTGTTTAACGCCAGGGGCCCGCCCGCCAGGGCTGCCAACAGAATTTAGGTGGCCCAGGACCAACTAAAGAATGGGGCCCCTGCAAATCTCACGACAATCACATTTGGCCTGCTTTGCTCCATCAGGTCTCTTTGTTCCCCCCTCCCCCTAGAGTCTCTCTCTCTCTCATACCCTTTGACATTCATATTTTCCCCTTCTGTGTCTCGTTTCTCCACCTCTCGTGTATTTCACTTCTTTTCCCCTGCATGTCTCTCTCCTCTCACCCCACAGCATGTCTCTCTCCTCTCTCCCCATCATCTCTCTCCTCTCTACCCCTAGCATGTCTCTCCCACCCAGAATGTCTCTCAATCCTCCCCACACAGAATCTCTCTCCTCCCCCCACATCATGTGTCTCTCCTCACTTCCCCTGCATCATGTCTCTCCCCTCCCCCCCACATCATGTCTCTCTCTCCCCCCCCAGCATGTCTCACTGCATCCCCCACAGCATGTCTCTCGCCCTCACCCCAGCATGACTTTCTCTCTCCCCCACCATATCTTTCTCTTCTTATACTGCTCATCTCATTCTCTCTGTTCTCCCCTTATGTATTTATCTGGTTCCCCCTCTTGTCTTTTTTCCTCCCTCTTCTCTCTTCCCCCCTCATGTCTCTATCCCTGTCCTTTCTCCCCCTTATATCTTTCTTTCTCTCTCTTTGCTCCCCCTCACGTCTCTCTCTCTTTGTTCCCCCTCATGTCTTTCTTTTCCCTCTTAAGTATTTCTCTTTTGTATTTAATTTTTTCATTCATGTTTTTACCCCTGTGATTTAACCCTCCCCCTCACCTTTCCCATCCTGTCTTTCAGGCTGCAGCTCCAGCCCCGCCTGCTTTACTTGAGGCCCTGCCCCCTGAGCCAGGCCCCACCCACCTGCAGAGGCGGGGTTTTCCCTCTGCGCTTTCTGCCACATCTCAGGGCCCTGCAGGGAATGAATGCGCGGGCAGGGGCCAGGCCCCCTAACACACCAGGAAGAAAAATACTGTCCTGCGCTCCGGTTGTGGTCTCAGCACCCGTAGGAGTCAGTGTAGTCACTGGTGGATGGAGGAGGAGGGTGCAATAGGGGACCTCTAGATAGATCAGAGCTGGGAGGGATTACCCTTACCTATAGAAGCTCTCCGATCTGGGTCCTGCTCTCCTCTGCTCTCCGGTATCCCACGTGTAGCCTTCTGAGGAGTAGAATGGGAAGAAAGAAGATCCGGCGCCGGATCTTCTTTCTTCCCCTAACACACCGGGACAGCAGTCCTGGCTGTCCCCCCTTGTCAGGCCACAGCAGCATACCATCACCCCTGCCTGTCTCTATCTGAAGAGAGAGGAGTGGGATGCCGACAGGATGGGGGGGGGGGAAGGGGAGAGCACGGGCCCCCGGGCTTTGCCAGGGCTATAGCTATGCCCTGTAGACAGCATTTCACAGCAGTAATACACAGGACATAATAATATAACACAAAATGGGAATAAGCGCTTCAGATATAAAAGTAACAGTAGGAAAAGGAGTCCCTTCCCGAAGAGCTTACAATCTAAGTGGTAAGTGGAGAGAACTTACAGAGACAGTAAGATGGTGTGCTGGTAAGTTCGTCTGTAAGGAGCCAAGGTCAGTGCATATGAGATGTATAATATCAGTCACGGAGCCACCCATATGCTTCATTAAAGAGGTGTGTTTTAAGATAGGTTTTAAGTAGAGAGAGAGAATGCCAGTCAAATATTGAGGAGGAAGCGCATTCCAGAGGTGTGGGGCAGTGAGTGAGAGATTGTAGGCGGGAGAGGGCTTCAGATATACAATTGACATCACTGCTATTTCTTTCCACCAGGATGTACAGGTATGAATAAGGAATATGCATAAAACGGTAATGAGTTAAATCCCTCCTCTTTCTGCTAAACAGGTTTGGTTATATGAACAGTACCTAAAGATTATTCAAGGCACCAATGTAAGGATAACATCATTTGCACCATTTAAGTCAGATTTGCATCATATGGTCTCTGTGCTGCAATTAACACATAACGCTTTAAGAATGAGTCCTGCATCAAGTTGCTACACATAACACCCAGAAGATTACTCAGAAAGGTTGTTGTACTGTACTTGATCTTGTAATAGGTAGCCAAAAGTATCTGTTTGCTAAATGGCACCACTGCTACTATCCTTTACCTACCACAGGGCAATGGCTTACACGGAGCTAAGACAGCGGAAGGGTAGTTAAAGGAGCAATCCCCTACGTGTGTTTTTTTTATCAATCAGTTCTGTAGTATTAGATAATATTTACTGCATTTAAAAAAATGATTATTGATACCATTATTGATACCTTAATACCATTTTTAATGAGTTTTAATATACTGAGCATCCTTTGATTTCCCACTTCCTTTTTACACTTCCCCAGCAGTACAAGCTCTTTGCAACAATTTCCTGTTTGTGATCATTTGTGTCCAATGTTCCCAGCAGTTTGAGCTGCAAACTGTAATAGCCAACGTTACCTTAGTAATATCAGGATACATTGTAGCTGCTGAGTTACCCCGACTGAAGGAATGACTGAAACGGAAAGGCAGCCATTATGTTAAAACGGGAAGCCGGATCTTTGCCGATAGATCATGGGAGAACAAAATTGATCGGCAGCTTAGCTAATTCGTTTTCAGTAATCAAAGGCTGCATATATTAAACATTAACATTTTTATTTTTTCCCATTTAAGTGCCGCTTGGATTGCCTTTTGCCCCACTTATTTTACACCTCGTACTTCCAGCTGCCCATGTACAAATTCTAAGTCTTGTCACTCCACTAACAAAACTGTTGAAATAATAATGTTGGAATGGACATATTATTGAAATGAACTGGGGGGGTCTATGGAGAGAAAATTGATAGCAGTGTTCGGAATCCACCTTGTCTGTTTTGTTGTGTCTCATATGCATTTCTTCATGCTGTGTTCCAGAACTGATTATCTGTGTGTGGAAGAATGTTCTTGTTGCAAGTTTCGTTATCAGTTAGACCCATAAAGCCAGGTGTTTGGCTCAATACCCAGAAGTACCAAGTCTCGAATTGTACGAAATAATTGGATACAATTTATCTTTTGTATCTTATGTATTTTATTATATTTCGTTATTTCTACGGAGCTGTGTTAACCCAATTTTTAATTGGTTTAGTGACCTTTCAGATGATAGGCTTTAGAATAGGGAGTAGCCATTTATATTCTGCCTAGCAACTTATGTTAGACAAAGAAAATGAAATGTGTATAAAAAGCCTGCTTGGACCCCCCCCCCCCCCCCTTGCAGAGTTGCTTGTTGAGCCTCCTGTATGATCATTCAGTATACTATGCAATAAACTACTCATTATCTACGACCCGTGTTTGTGAGTTTGCAAACAACGGCAGATTTGGAGATGAGGATGGGATTTATAAATCTCGTACCCATGGACCAGAGGAGACAGACGGCTCTCAATGGAACACTCAACGCTATGATCATTTGTTTGACAAGTTAGGCGCCTTTTTAAATGCCTTTAGTTTAAAATGTGGAGTGTTTCATGAGTCCATGATGTCTCTGAAGTCTTGTCCATGTGACAGAATTTCGATAATGGGTTCATTATTGTAAGAATCAATTGATATAATCTGTGTGGTTTTAATGGTCTTAGTGAGGTAACGTAAAATCTGCAGTAGTTATAATCTGTGTGGTCTGAGTGGTGGTTAAAATGGGTCCCAATAATTCTGTTGAGGAAAAGGAGGGTACCGAAAAATTAACTCCAAATTATATTATGATTGGACAGGGTCCTTATATAGTGGCGGCTTTTGTGAAAGGTTTGCATGCAGAAATTGGGACGCAAGTACAGACTGTGTGTATTGATTGGGAGCTTAAAAGATTGTCAGAGATTGCTGCTGTGGTAGAATATATGCAGCACAGTAAGGAAGCTAATAGAAAAAAAAATCAGAAAGACAAAGCGGAAGAAATTGTTAAATTGGTGCAAGTGTAGACACAGTTTTATTCACAAGATAAAGCTGAGGAGTCTGTATTTTATTCTGAGGATAGATCACAGATTAGGGATCAAGGAAGGAAAATAAAGTGTTATGATTGTAGAAACTTGACATGTTGCCAGAAATTGCAGAGCTCATAAAAGAAATAATGGTTATTCTGGTTTCTCTGGTTAGCAGAACAATTGTGACAGAAGAGAACAGGGTGACAGAGAGAGAGATTTTTGAATAATAACTTTTTAATTTTGTTACAAGTACTAGCTGAAAAAGAACAAAGTAAATAAGTAGAAATTACAATTTTGCCAATATAAAATATAAAATACACAACCCAAATTCCTAATGCCAGATTAACCAAGTATGAGTGCATACTGACTGGCACTGACAATGTCACAGTCCATCGGTGCCCCTCATTATTCTCAACAGATTGATTTAACCTTAAAAAGAATCCGGGATAGTCAGAAGTGTGGATTCCCAAGAGGGGTCTTCCCCACCTGGATTGAGAATCTCAGGTTTTCTCAAGTATTGCGAATCTCAGTGGGGAACACGCCCTAGGTATAGGTCCAAGGTAGGGAAAATTAGTTTTCCCCCAAACGTTATATTATCAGGTATAAATATGTTAAAAAGGGTTGTTTGCTTGTGTAATCCCTTTGTGTGTGGTAGTATAAATCTGAAACCTTATCCTTCCCTCTTCCCCACAGCAATAAGTGGCTATAAGTCAGGTTCTGATACAGAAGTAGTCTTGGTGCCGTCAATTAATTATTGTGCCCTTTACAAGAGCTGTAAAAACGGACCTGAACAAGCAAATTAAATTTACTTGAGTGAATCCTACCTCTGTGCAAGTCTTGTGTGAGAGTTGAATAATGGGAACGTGGGCTTATTATAAGTATACAAAATTACCATCCAGAAACGTGCACGTTTTTACAAAAATAAGAATATAATTAATTGCTTGCAATGAAGTTTAATTTTTAAATGTGTACACCCCCACTACAACATGGAACTAATCAACATTGGGCAGAGTAGAGTTTGGGTGTCTATGGAGAGAGAGGAGGACAAAAAAAGAGCAAATTCAGGAAGATCATTTAATCTTTCTATTTTTGTAATCAGCCCGGTCACTGGAAAAAATAAGGGTATTTATCGTACTGGCCAGGTGATTTGCTCCCTTAACCAGAATGACATTCTTTCCCCCTCAATTTCCACCTCAAGAGAGGAGAGAGAAATAATAAGGTGAACACGTTACACAGAAATAACAGGCAGAATACATTCCAGACACGAAAGTTAACTAGAAGCCCACTAGCTTCAAATTAGTTTTAAAAACAGGTTAATTATAATATGGACAAAGAGAAGGACATTTTTATTAACTTAGTTTGCAGGATCAAACTGTTTTGTTTTCTTAGTATTAGAATAGTTGAGAAATATGTGTTTTTTTTGTTATTTTTCCAAAGTTGGTTGGCTGTGTATGAGAGAAGTGTGACAGTCTGTTTGTTTTGTGTCTGTGTTCTGTTTTCTGTTTGTGTGTAACCATTAAATACATTTCAATTTTATTTTTTCTGGTTAGGATATGTTTGGGAAATTTTTTAAGCCTGCCCAAAACTCACAAGCACACTGTTTATATGTTAAAGCGGCAGTTCAGTCTTTTTTTTTTTTTTTAGTTTTTTTTTTTTACTTCAATAGTTTCAGTTGTGCAATCTCTACCTAAAGAACTGCATAGCTGCCGGTCAATTCGTTCTCCGTCTATTGATCGGCAAAGTTTGGCGACATCTTTAAATATGGGGAATGTAAATCGTTGCTATAGGAACAAGCATGCTTGTTAAAATAGAATACAAGAAAATTGGTCTTTCAAAATTGTTTTTTTTAAAACAGAAAATGCTAAAAGTATTTTTTCTTACTACAGAACTAATTTATTTAAAAAAAACACACATGCAGGATATTGCCTGAACTGCAGCTTTAAGGGTGTCTTGCCCCTTGACAATGTCCCGTTGCTTTTATTTTTGGGATGCCATGGTAATTTTAGCTTGCATTGGGCTGTGGGAGCAGCTCCATTTTAAACTCTGAGCTGCTCAATATGTAAAATTATATGTTAGAAACCAGCAATTAATATTTGGAATACTGAAAAGTCTTTATCTGTTCTGCCCAAGGACATTTGGCAGTACGCCCAGACAGCTGGCTATACGCCCAGAAGTGTAACAGGTTCTGAAACTATTTGATTAATTAAATAGAATAATACTGAGCACGTATGTCTCTATTTGGATAGTGAAAACAGGGAAGAAGGGGGGAGCAGGGGTCAGCAGTAAAACTTCATAAGACTCCTAATGGGAACCTACAAATGCTCACACCCTCAATAATATAAATGAGGGTGAAGCTTCAAAACCAGCAGTGGGGGGGTTAAGAATGAATAATAATATAATACTTACATGGCCATGTATAAGTACAGGCTCATAAAGGGTTCTTGTCTTTCAAACCAGCAGTGGGGGAGGGTGACAAATAGATAACAATAGTATAATACTTACACAGCCATGTGTAAATACAGGCTCATAAAGGGTTCTTTGTCAAATGTAGCCTCTTAATAGAGTCCTCTATTCATCCATATCTTTCTGATAAGGTGTCTTTAGATAGCTGGATGACGTCACTGCCATGGGTCTCCACCAGACCCAGGCAAGAAATGGGAGCGAGTGTTCAAAATTAAAAATGACAATTTATTAGACTGACATCAAATGTCCACGCACATGTAGGGAAAGTCAGTGTCAGCAACCCAAGGTATCCAGCTCGACTCTTGCAAGCTCTAGTGCTTCGCCTCCGCGTCCGGTTTGAAGCAAGCTGCTCAGCTGGTAGAAATGAGTGTCGCTGGATCACTACGGAAGCCTCCTCGTGACAGTCCAAGAAAAAAGATGGAGCTACGCGTTTCACCGTAAAACAGCTTCCTCAGGCTCAATAGGTTGTATAATAATATGTAATTTATCCTTTTGCCAATCTTTTCAGTGTTTTGTTTTTAGATTTTTGTTTTGTTATTTGAGTTGCACTATGATCTTTCTCTTTTGTCTTTTTTTGTTTTTGTCTTACATGTTTGTGTGTCTTTCTATGAGGCTTCATTGAAGATTCCACTCAGGATTGCCTGCCATTCGTATTGGACTTTACTATTGGTTGGACTTGTATATTTTTATTCTGGAGGCGCCGGTTATTTGTATTATATGTCTGAATTGGTCTGTGTAAACCGTATTTTTCCTAGGCAGCCCCTACTTTAAGTTTAAAGTTTATTGTATTCACTTCTGTCATTTATACTGTCACAGTTTTATATTATTGCATTAGCGCTGGTTTCACTGCTCTTTCCCTTTATCTATAACCTCTAATTGTAAAGAATGGATCTCTGAGCAATCCAGATTTTATTTTGCATTTTGATGGTTCCTGTCGGAGAGATACAGCGGATAATTTGGTGCCAAATTATGTTTTTGAAGTGAAACGTCTTTCGTGGCACCTAGTCCTGATAGAGCAAAACTGGATAGATGGGGGGCGAAATGTGAAACGGAAGTGACGTCACCTAATGGACGCCGCTCCGCTCACACGTCCCCTGTCACATGCTATCGCCGCCGCACCCCCCCACACACCCCCCCCCCACACACCCGGCTGCTGACATATGCGGCGCGCCGCCGCTCCTAACGGCCCAACTGTTCCACGACCGCTGCCATGCCGCGCATGCGCAGTTGTGATAGCGCCGCTGACGGACGCCACACATGCGCAGAAGCGGCTGGCAGCGGCATCGTCCCACGACCGCTGCCATGCCGCGCATGCGCAGTTGTGATAGCGCCGCTGACGGACGCCACACATGCGCAGAAGCGGCTGGCAGCGGCATCGTCCCACGCGTTCCTTCTCCCACTAATCTCACAGAGAGAACCCATTCTGTGTTCACTCTCCAGGCTAATCTCACAGAGAGAGAATCCAGCCTTCTGTGTTCACTCTCCAGGCTAATCTCACAGAGAGAGAATCAGCCGGCGTCCTAGCTCCCACTAATCTCACAAGAGAGAACCCAGCCTGCGTTCCCTCTCCAGGCTAATCTACAGAGAGAACTCATTCTGCGTTCCCTCTCCAGGCGTAATCTCACAGAGAGAACCCAGTCTGCGTTCACTCTCCAGGCTACTATCACAGAGAGAACCCAGCTGCGCCCTTCCAGGCTAATCTCCAGAGAGAACCCATTCTGTGTTCACCCTCCAGGGTAATCTCACAGAGAGAACTCATTCTGCGTTCCTTCTCCCACTAATCTCACAGAGAGAACCCATTCTGTGTTCACTCTCCAGGCTAATCTCACAGAGAGAGAATCCAGCCCGCGTTCCTTCTCCCATAATTCACCAGAGGAAACCCATTCTGTGTTCACTATCAGGCTAATCACAGAGAGAGAATACAGCCGACGTTTCTTCTCCCACTAATCTCACAGAGAGAACCATCTGTGTTCACTCTCCAGGCTAATCTCACAGAGAGAGAATCCAGCCTGCGTTCCCTCTCCAGGCTAATCTCACAGAGAGAACCCAGTCTGCGTTCCCTCTCCAGGCTAATCTCACAGATCGCATCCAGCCTGCGAAGGAGAAGGAGCGGCTCAGAGTAAAGACACTGACTGGCACTGATTTTAAAGCAGAGGAACCTGGTTCAATTCCCAGTGTCTGCTCCTTGTGACCTTGGGCAAGTCACCATATCTCCCTGTGTCTTAGGCACCAAAAACATAGATTGTAAACTCCACAGGATAGGGACTGTGCAAAATGTTATTATTATCCAGCCTGCATTCCTTCTCTAGGCTAATCTCACAATATAAGTAACATCAGCTTTCAACATCTCCTGTTCTCATTTCTATACTGTATCTGTGCCACCAATTATATAATAGTGATGGATAAGAGGTTTATTTTTTTCTCCTAACAGCGTTATCTATATCTGAAAGGAATCCCCTTCCTAGGAAGGTTTAGGCTGTTATATTTGTTCCCAAGTTCTATGTTATGTATTACTGCATGCTAGAATAGTTGTTGCTGTCTTCTCATTGCTTGGCTGCTTATATCCTACTGACAGACAGTGTTAGATGTGGATAACCTCATCGTTTTATTGCTTCAGAGAAAGAAGATGTCAGGCAGCAACTCAGCTCACAATTCCTGATATTATATATTTAGATAACCCTTAGATTGTAAGCTCTTCGGGGCAGGGACTTCTTTTCCGAAATGTTACTTTTATGTCTGAAGCACTTCTTCCCATTATGTGTTATTTGTATGATTTGTTACTTATATGATTGTCATGTGTATTACTGCAGTGAAGCGCTATGTACATTAATGCCGCTATATAAATAAAGATATACATACATATTCATACAAGTCCAGTTCCACACAACCTGTAAATTAGTTCTTTTTACTTGGATCAGGTAACCCATTGTGCTGGACACTTGGAAACCGTGAGAAGCTCTGTTAGTAAATGAATGAAGTTTTAAAATGTCACCCATTTAACCACACGGTTTATTCTAACCACTTCTGGTTATGCGATTCACTCTATGTTGATATAACTTTGAGATCTTCCTTCCTTTTCTCTATTATTCATTCTTCAAGCAAGACTCACATTTTAAGAGGCAGCCAAAGTTCAAAGTTCTAGTTTCATTCATTTAAATTAAAAAGGGCTTTGCAATTTATCCTTCTGCATATCCATCGCACACGTTATGCGCTTGTATCTGGTTAACCTGTATTGTTTCGTCCAAATATGCGTATGCTAAAACTCATGTCAAGTATGTTAAAAGTGAACATAGATTGTAATTTATTGAAGCCTACCACTAAGTAAATATTTAAAAATAAAAAAATAGTAATTTAAAGGAGAGATAACATAGTGTGTTTGGATGTTTTCTAGAGTTCCACAAACTTCATTTACCCTATTGTCAGATGTCATACAGCGGTTAAGCTGAAGACAAGGATTCTGGGTAGTTAGAGGCAAATGAGCACCCATTGTCCTCAAAGGTCATCGACTGGGCCACTGATTGAGCCATCAGTGTTGAAGCAGGGATATCCTAAAAACCTGACCTGTTGGTGGCCCTTGAGAACTGGAGTTAGCCACCACTGCCCTAGAGCTTTTACCTGCTGCATTAAACAGCCTTTACAGCTAAGCCTGGGCCAAAGAATATGGGGAATCAGCGGACCCCTTCAAATTCTGCTGGTGTGTTCTTTCCACATGGTCACTGATTCTGCATTGTGCAGCTGCTAGTAATAGCAATGTAAAGCTAATCTGTTGCTGGATGGGTAAGGTTATTGGAGCTGTAAATTGATCCAAGGCTTAGATCCCTTTAGTAAATCTGGGCATTTGGCTCCTTTTTTAAATAAATCAAACAGGTCAAAGGACTGGATGATATGTAATAATAATGGGATGATATGTACGTTTGCAGACCAAAGAGGACATGTTAATAGAAATGCATGTTGATGTTTAAAAGGCAGACTACATTGAAGTCTATGAGACCAGTTATGACTTGAGAAAAATGGAATTAGACTGCACTCCACATGAGTGTGTAACTACAGGAAGCCAGTTACAGCATTTCTATTACCTAACAGCTGCACAAATCCGGGAGAAACATGAATTGCTAATCAACTGACAAACAATCAACTGTGGATCATTAGACATTCCTTCCCGGCATACAGTATTAGTGCCTAATAGTGTTCGCTTATTAATCCTCTATCTATAACAATTCAAGGTGCATCTGTTTAACCACCCTGCACTTTATCTTCTGCTTATAGTAGATACACTACAGGTAATTAGAAGGAGATTTTTTTAAATGGCAGCTACACGGACTGTTACCCAAAGAATACAAGGCTCTATAAATCAGTGATAATTGTACGGCTGCTCACTTTACATGTGGATAAGTTATGCTTGCTGTGGCATTGTGAAAGTTTGAATAAACACGCACTCTGGTCACTGATTAACTGGTCAATGAATAAATACACAGCCTGCCATTAGATTGGCCAATGCTAAAAACATTAGTCAGTTCTAATTAGAACAAGGCCCTTCTCCAGTGAAGGCACAAGGAACAAGATACGCTGTGAAGCGATTAGAGAATAGCACAACCAGAGTTTAGGACAGCATTCCTGGGGTCAAGGACTAGAGCGTCTGCCGCCTTGCGAGATGCCCCCAACTATCAAATCCCCATCTCTCCCACCTCTCTTTTCCTGTC
Organism: Ascaphus truei; assembly: GCA_036426205.1. NCBI lineage: Eukaryota > Metazoa > Chordata > Amphibia > Anura > Ascaphidae > Ascaphus > Ascaphus truei. The sequence continues at coordinate 19,344 of WSYH01011786.1, forward strand.
TCGCCTCCACCTCTCTCTTCCTGCCTCACCCTGACCTCTCTTTTCCTCTCGCCTCCACCTTTCTCTTCGTCTCGTCTCCACCTTTCTCTTCCTGTCTCACCCCACCTCTCTCTTCCTCTCACCACCTCTCTCTTCCTGTCTCACCCCCACCTTTATCGTCCTGTCTGGCTCCCACCTCTCTCTTCCTGTCTCGCCCCCACCTCTCTCTTCCTGTCTCACCCCCACCTCTCTCTTCCTCTCACCACCTTTCTCGTCCTGTCTCGCCCACACCTCTCTCTTCCTGTCTCCCCCCCACCTCTCTCTTCCTCTCGCCTCCACCTCTCTTTTCCTCTCGCCTTCAGCTCTCTGCCTTTCATGCCCAATTTCTCTCCCTCATCTCCAATCCAACACAATAATCATCCCTGATTCAACATATTAGCCCCCCGCCCCTATTATACACACACTCTTAGCTTAGGTGTAGGCCTCCTGTGCGTGTGCTCAGGGGTGGGACTTACACCAGAGGGTGGGACTGCTGCAGGGAAGGAGATAGAGGCCCGCAGCAAGGGGGGAGAGAGAGTTGGGGCTCGGCAGCCGCCCCACCTTCCAGCGCCTGCCATCTGGGCCCTCTTCAGCCACCTGGCCCCCATAAAATTGTCCCAGCTCTCTCTCCCATTGGTAGCCCTGAGCACAACAGACAGGTTCCTGGCTTCTACTTAGTTGAAAAGGGCAAATGTGACTGCCCCCACTAGTCACTCAGTATTGGATAAACAAGTGCTTA
>WSYH01011787.1:0-20100 GCA_036426205.1 Ascaphus truei
CAATATATGAAAAATATGTAAACAATATATGTGAACAATGTGCGACACAATGTACATGTAACAGCACAAACTTTTTCAAGTTGTTCGCCTGTACACTGAAAATGTACCCAATAAAAAAAGATTTGTGGAAAAAAAAAAAGGGAGAAAAATGTACACACAATACATCGTTTAACGGTTATTCATAATATTTTTTTTTATATATATATACTTTCTTTAGTTGGTGAATGATACAGCAGAGGGAAAAAAAGTTAGTTTTATTTTGGGAGACAAAACTGAACCTGCTGAACATTCTGTAGCTGGGAGGACATCTGAAAAAAAAATATGTTTGAGCTCGTTAATTATTAGTGGATGTTCCTTTAAACATTTAGAAATGTTTGCATCAGATCTTCATAATTTCAATAAATCCACAATACTGTACATCATTCAAAATGGTGGATTTTAAAGTGATCCCTTTCGCTACATAACTCACATCAAAATGTATGGTAATTACAGATTACAATGGTTGATTCACTGAATGTAAGGTTATCACAATCTTCTATACTACATTTCACTATATGAATTTGAATTTTCTTGACTTGGCTTACAAAATTAGGAATACACTTTTTGCATTTGGTGGGCAATTTTAATGTAGCCTTAACTAGCAATGCTCTTCCATCCTTAGTGAATACAAGCCTATAAACTTGTATCACATTAGGCAGCCTAATTACATGCCCAGAGAGGTGGGGGTAGCATCTTTAAGAAGAAGATTAACGCACTATTTTATTTTAGTATAAAGTGCCATTCTGAAAATATTCTAATATTGAGCCCTCTGATGAAAACCTTGTGAGTTTAATAAGGGAGCACAAAGCATAAGTATTTTAAATGTAACCCTTCCTTGGTAACCAAATTATTTGCTGGGATTTTTTCATACTTTTTAATGCCTTTTGCTGGTAATCCAGTTTGGCAATAATCAGACCTTCGGAATCGGACATTTGGTCACGGGCGTCTCGCCGCGACCACGTCTCTGCCGACGTTTGGCTGCAGTGCGAACTTTTGCCACAGCTGCTGGACGCTCAGCCACTTTTAAGGCAGGAATGCAACTTCCGCACAACCAGAGGGGCATGTATGTTGAGAAGGGGGGGGGGGGGGGGGAAAGGGGGCACCTAACTTTCTCCGGTGCAGCCCTACCCGCAGTTCTGGCGATCCGACGTCACATGATAACGCATTACCATGACAATGTGACAACAGCTGCAGGAGGAAGTCTGCATCTCAAAGAATCACCCGGGTCGGGTGAAAACTACCTATATAGGTGTGGCTGATATTTCTTTTCACTGCTGCTGGGGAAAGCTGCAGGAACTTGGAGAGAGAGTATTGGGGTACTTTGGCTAACGTTATACGCTATTCTCTTCTAATTTGGGGTTAGATGGCCATACCAATTTAATATACCAAATCACTAAATATTGTCTGTATGTAGCCACCCAATTAACAAAACAAACAGAAAATACGCTGGGATCCCCTTTCTATAATCAGCCTTAATTTTTTCTACAGGGGGAACCCTGTTGCCAGTGTACAGCTTTGGGCCCCGCAAAGTTTAAAGGCAGCCCGCTATCGGGGTTAATATTAGGGGGTTTCAGGGTAAGGGGTAAGGTTAGGGCTGACCTTGGCAGTGAATGCCTGCAGAGATTTGGTCACGGCAAAATAGCCGCGACCGTCAGATCTTCATGTACATGGTTTTGTTCTTTGTAAAGTAATTATGATGCCCAAGGAACCAGCACTTGTGGAAAACAGAGCACGATGTATAGAGCTGAAAGACTGTGGCTCATGAAGAACCTCTCTGAAAGCAAAGCTGTCAGTCATTGCTATGCTTGCCGAAGTCTTGCCTTAGGGTATGATTCTGCAAGATGCCGCTGAGCGGCAGTGTGATCCAGTGATGTCACCCTCACACTGCCGCCGAGTGGGATCTTGAACATACAGGAGAGACAGGAGAGGAGATAAGCACAGGAGACAGGGAGGCTTGCTTGGCTGTGAGTGGTTTGCCCTCATTGGCTGAACCGCTCACGTGATGCGGCCGTCGCCTGCCAAGAACAAATGCCTCTGTCCCCTCTCCAGTCTGTCGCCCCAGAAGCTCCAGGCAGCACAGCACGCACGTCGCTAGCGGTATGTTTACCTTAAGTGGATTGCAGATTTTTTTGGTATAATCACAGCCTTAAACTACGAGACAGCTCTGCTTCCTAACAGGATGTTCAGGAGCCACAATCCGTCCGGCACAGGCACCCGTGGTAGACAAGTCTTTACCCACTGTGCATCTGTGCAGGTAAATTAAATGTGAAGCACGGACAATACAACAAAAAAACAAAGAAGCCCAAAGCTACATCCAATATGATAAATATATATATATATTTATATATCTCTTAAAAAAAGGGGTCATTTAGATAAACCCTTTGACCAAAGCATTTTAAGCCTGCAAGCCACTTCAAGGCATGACCAAATATTGCAGATCCCAACACTAACTGATTCAAATTCTTATTTTCCTCTATTGTTAGAGGAAGAATAATCGCATTGGATCCATCACAACCAGCTGCATGCAAGACCTGCTCACTTGGAAAGTGGGGAGGGGCGAGCTTAAACCCTGTAAGGGAGGAGCCACCAACCTCAAACAGCCGAGACCAGTTGGAGAAAGTTAAACACACAGATACCCAGCAAGCTCTAAGAAACCCCCAAAATTACCATATAATATAATATAATATATATATACACATACACACGTGTCAATTTGAGTACTACTGGGCATGGATAAATGTATACAACAACAACAAAAAGAAGCCCAAAGCTACATCCAATATGACAAACATATGTATGCAGAATCCAGTGCCATGTTTTTTTGCCTCCATCTCACGGATGTTTATGGAAGCGACGTGCCGGCCGTCACTTCCTCGACATGCCAACCCCCACATTATAAACACAACCCCCCCCCCCCCCTGTTTGCGTCCCAAAAATTCTACAGTCCACACATCAACGGAGAGGAAAGCTTGCACGGGGAAAATAGCGCAATAGCGCAATAGCATTCACTTTCACTATGGACACTGCCTTCTTTTCAGATGTGGAAAAAGAGTCCATACAGGAGGGTAATATAGAAGAGTCTCTTTCCACAGGGAATTTGAGAACAGAGCGTGTCTTTTTTGGGGGGAAAGGGGGAGGGAGCGGGAGTCCTAAGAAAAGGTGTTAAAGAAAAATGGGGATCTACAGAAATTGTATTTTAAAATTACAAGTATGCACGCTCACGTTCCCCCCCCCCCACCTTAACTTAGTGCGGCATCAAAGTATTTTTTCCAAGTAGTAGTTACTTTCATTTTAATGGAGCTCTAGAGAAGACTCAATGGCTCAATATGGTTTTAGTGCTACCGTAAGACTACTTGCCATTTGAACAGTAGATGGCAAAATCACTTCATTAGTTGATGTTACCAAGAACTAAACTACTGTAGTAGGTTTGTTAAATTAGAGGTAGGGCTTGGGATACACAGCTAATGTTAATGCCTTTAAAATGTACACTCTGTCCTTACAGAAAATAAATATTAGTCATTAGTAGAAGAGCATCTATAATTTTCCAAAAACTTCAGCGCGGAGAGCAGAGGCTCCTGGAGCTGAAATTACAGTTCAGCGCAAGAGTTCAGAGGAGAGAGAAAAAAAAAAGTTAAAGACACTTGGCATGAGGGATTCTAAAGGAATCTGACGTAGTTTTAAAGTAAATATCCTGACTAAACATACAATTTCAATACGATACCTTCAAGATATTTTTCCTTTAACAAAACAAATGCCGAGACTAATGTTAGTCAAGTCCTTAATTAAAAGATAAGTTACCATGCTATAGAAATTCAGCTCCCTTGGTCCACGTGGCGGTGGCTGTAATTGTTTGAGGACAGTCCCATCAGGATGCTGCAATATGCCTACAAATAAAACATTACGTTAAGACATTCATCGCTGCAGTTGAAAATGCTAGTAGATTCACAGCACAATTATAACATAAAATAGTCAACTAGAAGCATAACTTTCTTTACCGATTATGAAAATGTTGCAGTGAGCAGAGCTATAATGAAGTTGTCAAAAACAAAAAAATACAACTCTGACGTTATCAACCCCTCAGCTGCCAGAGAGGCCAGCGATACATTGTGAGACGTTGCAATAGTTAAGGTGTTAGGTTTTACATCAATGATCACCAAAGACAGATTGTACCATAAAGTGTGCCATTGAAATGTAATAAGGAAATGTAAAGGCAATGTGTTAAATAAACGCTAATAATAAAAAATAATTAGAGATCACGGTTTTCGTTAAAAAAAAAAAAAAAAATGTATTCAGTGCTCTATCTCCTACTTGTGGCTGGGCCACGAGAAGTGGTGAAATTCAATAGGAAATTATTCACTTAATATTTTTATTTTTTTAACAATTTTAACCAAAAGTGCAAAATGAACATGTTTTTCCCATTAATAATAATAATAATAATAATAGCAACACAACTCCTTGGCTCCACAGCTACTAGATTTATCAGTAGCTAAAGCTAAAAATACTTGTGTGGGTCTGATATCTCCCCAAAGTACAAATGCAACTTTAATAAAGTCGTGTTTGTAGAAAGCATTTTCACTGTCTACAGTACATTAATTGTTCATACGCTTAAAATAAAATCCACCTATAAAACATTAAATACTTGAAAAAAACCTTAGTGCGTTTCAGCAGAAAAGGCATTTGCACATCCATAAATGTCGGGCCTGTGTAACACAATTAAGGTTAATCATTTTAAAAGTCTGCCTTATGGAATTCAAGAACTGACTGTAGCCCCCAAATGATGTGCTTGTATTGATCACAGCGCACATCGCGAATGGTGGATTCTTAAAGCAGTAATCCCAGAGGATATGGGCCGGGGGCGCATACACATACACACATTTTTAGAGGATTGGGTGATAAATCACCAGGAAACCCCTGCTTCCCCCGACAATTTACGGTTTTATAGTCTCCCTCCATGGGAAACAAAAAGGCCACCAGATGTTGCGCGTACCACAGACCAATAGGCAGCCGCAACGTCATCAGGTGCAGCTTCCTATTGGACTGATATTTTAATTAATTTTAAGAAACAGACTGTAACCCTGGTAACTTTACCGATAAGTATATTGGGAGCTGGGTGCTGAAGAGCTGAAAATTGTATAGTACAGCAAAGGACCCCTGGTTTCCACCATGATCTATAAGAAGGAAAAAAAAAATTGTATAGGACATGGGGTGGGGTCTAAAAATGAACATCCAGGGTAGGAAGGGAGCGATTATTCTATTTTTGGGGTGTTCCTGAATTAACAAAATGTGGTGCAATAAAATCACAATAAGTATGATGAAGCAAAGAAACTTGGCTCATATAGATCACCTACTTACGACAAGTAGGTGAAGGATCAGCATATGCGGGGAACAAGGTATGTAGGAACTCAGGAGGGCTCTCACTCAGGATGATGCTCATGAGAAAACACAGCAGAAAGAGACCATAGTGCAGACCAGCAAACGGTTTATCACAATAAAAGGCTAAAAAAATGTACTCACAATGTGTACAGGTAAAATAAGCACATAAGATGGTGTTAGAGCAGTTTATCTCACGCCAGGAGAAGTGGTGACCAGGCCGTCTCCCTTCGATACTCCCACAGTCAGACAGCGTTTAACGGCATCTGACGTCACATCCGTTACGGGCTTGACAGCTTCCGGTTAGGCGGGAGAGGGAACAGGTACATGGCACAGCGGTCTCCTCACCTCTAGAACGGAGGTTACTGCGTAGGAAGTGGAAGCTCTACGCGTTTCGCTGAACTGGCGTCAGCTTCATCAGGAGAAATATAGCACCCATAATGGTATAGCGATTAAATAGTGTGTTAGGCAATTGGTTAATTAATAATTCACAGGTTCTCTCACAGGGAGTACATAACTCTGTGTTCAAATACAGATCAACAATTAAAAACTTTATTAATAGAGTAAAAAACTAAAATATATGGATATAACAACTCAAAGAAGAGATGATAAAAAGCAAGTTGGGGAGAGAGAGAGAAAGGTTGTGTTAATTACACAATATACAGCTTAATGCAATATTTGGTATTAAATAATATACTGTAAAGAATAAAAAGTAATACAAGATATAAAATAATCAAAAGAGAATGAACATCCCTAGAGGTCCCATATTCACTAAGGAATAGTAAATGAATAGACTTGAAAGAGGAATCTATGAACATAAATGAATAAAGGCATATAATATTTACCGAATCTAGTTTAAGAAGGGTGCTAGTTCAAACTCGACATTAAGTCCATTAGGTATTAGGGTATTCAGTTTGTGGATCCAATACATCTCACGTTTGCTCAAATCTATATCCCTACTACGGCCTCTCCAATGTTGGATGACATTTTCTATGGTAGTGAATATAAGGCCTCTTGGGTTTGAGTGAATACCCTAATACCTAATGGACTTAATGTCGAGTTTGAACTAGCACCCTTCTTAAACTAGATTCGGTAAATATTATATGCCTTTATTCATTTATGTTCATAGATTCCTCTTTCAAGTCTATTCATTTACTATTCCTTAGTGAATATGGGACCTCTAGGGATGTTCATTCTCTTTTGATTATTTTTTATCTTGTATTACTTTTTATTCTTTACAGTATATTATTTAATACCAAATATTGCATTAAGCTGTATATTGTGTAATTAACACAACCTTTCTCTCTCTCTCCCCAACTTGCTTTTTATCATCTCTTCTTTGAGTTGTTATATCCATATATTTCAGTTTTTTACTCTATTAATAAAGTTTTAATTGTTGATCTGTATTTGAACACAGAGAGTTATGTACTCCCTGTGAGAGAACCTGTGAATTTTTAATTAACCAATTGCCTAACACACTATTTAATCGCTATACCATTATGGGTGCTATATTTCTCCTGATGAAGCTGACGCCAGTTCAGCGAAACGCGTAGAGCTTCCACTTCCTACGCAGTAACCTCCGTTCTAGAGGTGAGGAGACCGCTGTGCCATGTACCTGTTCCCTCTCCCGCCTAACCGGAAGCTGTCAAGCCCGTAACGGATGTGACGTCAGACGCCGTTCAACACTGTCTGACTGTGGGAGTATCGAAGGGAGACGGCCTGGTCACCACTTCTCCTGGCGTGAGATAAACTGCTCTAACACCATCTTATGTGCCTATTTTACCTGTACACATTGTGAGTACATTTTTTTAGCCTTTTATTGTGATAAACCGTTTGCTGGTCTGCACTATGGTCTCTTTCTGCTGTGTTTTCTCATGAGCATCATCCTGAGTGAGAGCCCTCCTGAGTTCCTACATACCTTGTTCCCCGCATATGCTGATCCTTCACCTACTTGTCGTAAGTAGGTGATCTATATGAGCCAAATTTCTTTGCTTCATCATACTTATTGTGATTTTATTGCACCATCATTTGTTTATTCTATTTTTGGGGTGTTCCTGAATTATCGCTCCCTTCCTACCCTGGATGTTCACTGTTGCTATAAGGGAACCCGTACAATTCCCTTTGAAGGTTGATAATTTTTCTATTTCACCTTACACCCATTTTATTCACTTTATATTAAGATGTAATATTTTCACACTGTTGTTGCTTAGCGCCGATCTAGATCACTTGGGTTTCTGTGGGGTCTAAAAATGACAAAATTGCTGCTTTAAACAGGGAAGACAAAAAAAAAAAAAAAAAGGTGGTTCTGGCATGAGTTTACATTACTCATCACAAACCTACTTTAGATATTTAGGTATTCATATACTAGTGTGAAAAACAGGATGTAGCAAACAGATGTGACTTATGACTTGCCCACAGTCGCAGAATCAAACAATGACAGAATTCAACATTCCATCGTATTTCTGGCAATAACATGGTATGTTGGCCAACAGCACAGGTTATATGGGGAAGGTGCCATGCAACAGTGCCCCGATGGGCAATATTACTGTTTAATGAATATCCCTCTGTCATGCATCGGCTTGTTTTCAATTGACAAGGGACAAGTAAGGGGGAGGGGAGTTGCGGAAAGCCATCATAATGAAAGTTTGGGCCTCCGTCTGTAATATGATTGTCCTTTTTCAATATGATGTGAAGTGGCTTCACCATGCTGGAGAAAAATAAATAAATCAGTCTCCTTTATATTACTAGGTCTAAATCTTTGTGGAAACAGGGAAGCAGCCTTGTGGCATATCGAACAATGGCCAGAGCGATTGTTGACAGGGAATCATGTTCTATGTACAGGTCTATATACCATTCACGTCTGTAAAGGAATAATTGTACTACTTATTACCAACAATTTCTCTATACAACAAAAGACAGGGGTGCCCAATGCTACATCCAATTGACAAAACATATATGGTAATAAGTATAAAGTTTAAATACTAGATTATTATTATTATTAATAATAGTAATAGCTGGGTTATTTAGTTAAACCCTTTGGCCAAAGCGTTGTAAGCCTGCATACCAAATGTCAAGGTATAACGAAAAATGCAGGTCCTACAGTACACTGTGAACCCTTCCCTTTCCCCTCCCCCGACGAGACGCGGGGAGGACCGGCAAAGATACAGCAGAGATCCCAGGCAGCCTGAACCACAGGAGAAGTGTGCGGTGAGTACAGGGACAGGGCAAGGGGTGAAGACACGAAACAGAAACCGTGGGTACCTGATTAAAAGGGAGGAGATCCATGCAGCTCATAAAGAGAACCCCTAAGCCCCCAAAATCTCCCAGGACGACAAAGACCATCCCAAATTACAGCCGCGGAAAAAGGGTCTTATTCAAGAGAATTTATAAGTATTTTACTGTGTATTTTTGTCATATTGGATGTAGCATTGGGCTTCTGTCGCTTGTTGTATACATTTGCCACGCTCAATAGCTCTCCTTTTTGACACTTGTATAAATATTTTGTGGTGGCTGAGGGGTTCCCAAAAAGAGCTTGCTGGGGTTCTGTGAGTTGTTTGTTAACTTATTTTCAGCTGTCGGAAGTTAGTCGCACCTCCTTCCCAGGTTTTAAGCCCACCCCTCCCCACTTCCCAAGTCAGTAGGTTCCTTTCATTTTATTGGATACAGATCTAATGTTGGTCTTTCTCCCTCCTAATAGAGGTAAATGAGAATTGTAATATTAATAGATGTATATTAGTATTTAATCTGGTATTGTTAGGACCTGTGAACAGGGTCTGCCTTGTCATGGCTCACAGGCTTACAATGCTTTGGCCCAAGGGTTAAACTAAATTACCCTTTTCAAGAGAATATATATAAGTATTTTACTGTGTATTTTTGTCATATTGGATGTAGCATTGGGCTTCTCTGTCGCTTGAGAGAACAGGTATCCTGACTCCAAGAGGAGTCAGAGAACAGATCAAGGAGAAATAATATTGGGCTCCGTAATGTTCTGGAGTCAGTCTCTCCAGAAGAAATTAAATTATACCTGTACAGACAATTCCAAAAGATATTACCAGAAGCCACCAACAACAAGACAAGTTGGAACTCAGAGCTCACAGGGTTTACAGACCAAAAGAATTCGAAACCAGGGGCCTTAGAGATATAATTACAAGGCTCCACTACTTCGACCAAAGAGGAAGTACTCAACAAAACAAGGAACCTGGACAAGATCTCATTTGAGGATGCAGAAATACAAATCTTCTCTGACCTTGCACCAAGAACGCTGGCTAAAAGATGAGAACTCGGGGAAATAACAGGCTTTCTACGAAGCAAAGAAGTTGGATACTGCTGGGGCTTTCCATTTCGCCTATAGGCCTCACACAAAAGGAAAACAGGCCATTCTAAGAAGCCCGGAGGAAGGTCCGGCCTTCATCACTACACTAGGCCTGGAAATCCCGGCGGAACTGTCTAGGAACCCAGTGAAAGCCCCTACCCAACTGAGACAGAGACCATGGACTAGAATCCAAACAACTTGGAAGTAGAATTAGAATGTCCAAATCTGAACATTCAAATCCCACCGAAAGATGTTTGGAGTAAAAACAAACCACGAGAGGGGAGTGTTTGACCCGGTGAAATTCCTGCAAAAGGAACAACCGCCAGCTACAGAAGCAGAGATGTACGGATTGTAGCCAGAACTCTATTAGCCTTTTGAACTTGGTCCAGGGTTAGGGGGGGGGGGGGAGGAACAGAGGAGGGAGGAGCAGTATGAAAAGGAGAGGACCACACTAATTGTTTAGAGACACGGCTGACCCTCTGGCCCTGACCCTCTATCACATCCTGGTTTGGCCAAACAGGGACCCCGGACGAAGACCGCCCTGTTGGTGCGACACCACATGGGGGATTAGTTTAAACTATGGGGAACCCCCTGCCCAGCAAACCCATGTCGTCTTGTCCACAGAGAGGAGATGGAGCCGAGACAAGGTGGGGAAAAAAAATTCAGGAAAAAGCAGAGGAAAAACAGGGATCCAATGACAGTCTGGGTCACGACCCTGCAAACACTAAATAGTTAACAGTTTATACCTCTGTATTATATGGTTTGTTAAAGTTTAACCGTTGTTTTTCCATGTGTGTTAGAACCAGTAAGCCTTCACCAGAGACGACGATGCTTGACGCACATAACCACTATATAGATGGGTAGAGTCGACAAATGTAAATGGCCAAAGTTCGCCAGAATGCAAGTATCACAATGCACCCTAAACACACCCTTTCTTAGACTCTGCATGACCCAAAATTCCCACACCAAGTTAAAGTCCACCATGGTTATTTCTGTTTTCCCCCCAATTGTTTCTTCCCCCCACCCCCCATCCTAACTGGAATCCACCCACACCCACACAGATTTTTAAAGCTGAGAAACAGAGAAGGGCGCACCCCCCAGAACAAGGGAGCTCCCAAAAAGAGAATAGAAGCCAGACACGGAGAAACACCTATAATATACTTTAAACAATGGAATGGCTAGTAGCCTAAAAGTAATCACCCAGAATGTCAAGGGTCTAAATTCCCCATGAAAAAGGAGGCTCATGTTGTATTGTATTGTATGTCTTAATTTATATAGCGCCATTAATGTACATAGCGCTTCACAGTAGTAATACATGTGGTAATCAAATAAATAACAGATAATATAAATAACAGATCATGGGAATAAGTGCTTTAGACAAACATAACATTAAGGAAGAGGAGTCCCTGCCCAGAGGAGCTTACAATCTAATTGGTAGGTAGGGAGAACGTACAGAGACAGTAGGAGGGAGTTCTGGTAAGTGCGTCTGCAGGGGGCCAAGCTTTATGTATCATGTGTTCAGAATATCCACAGTGCTATTCATATGCTTCTTTAAGCAAGTGTGTCTTAATGTGGGTCTTAAAGGTGGATAGAGAGGGTGCTAGTTGGGTACTGAGGGGAAGGGCATTCCAGAGGTGTGGGGCAGTCAGTGAAAAAGGTTTAAGGCGGGAGAGGGCTTTAGATAAAAAGGGGGTAGGAAGAAGACATCCTTGAGCAGAACGCAAGAGTCGGGTGGTGCATAGCGAGAAATTAGGGCTGAGATGTAAGTAGGGGCAGAAGAGTGTAAAGCTTTAAAAGTGAGGAGAAGAATGGAGTGCGAGATGCGGGATTTGATTGGAAGCCAGGAGAGGGATTTCAGGAGGGGAGATGCTGAGACAGATCTAGGAAAGAGTAGAGTGATTCTGGCAGCAGCATTTAGGATAGATTGTAGGGGAGACAGGTGAGAGGCAGGAAGGCCGGACAGCAGGAGGTTACAGTAATCAAGACGGGAGAGAATGTTCATGGACTTTAAAGCTAAACAAAGAGACATATAGATGAGCCAGGAAACACACCTGAACAGAGACTAAGCAGACTAAGACAAAAATTTCCACCAAATCTATTACTCTCCAGCGAAAAACAAAGACAGGAGTATCCATTCTGATTAAAACAAGTGTTCCCTTTGCAATAGAAAAGATAAAAAGAGATACGTTTGGTAGAATGCTAATTATCGCCGGCAAACTAGGCACAGCAGAACAAACTATAGCGCACCTATACGCTCCTAACGATCAAGAAACCTTCATTAATGAAGCCTTTCACACTATCAGCCAATATAAGAAAGGCTACCTAATAGTTGGAGGCGATCTAAACACCATCATAGATCGTAATAAAGATAAGGCAAGAATCCCAGACAAGGACCGCCAAACTTTAAAAAAACTCAAGAGCCCGGAAACACAGTATAAGAATGTGTGGGTTAGTAGACACATGGAAACTGATGAACCCCACAACAAAAGGGTACTCGTTCTACTCGGCCCCACACAAACAATATACACATATTGACTATATATTTCTATCTAGAGACCTGGTCGGTCGCATAGTAAAAGCAGAGATGGATAATATTACTTGATCGGATCATGCCCTAGTGGCACCGATATTAAAGGGATGTACATCAGAGACCGACCGGAGCCCGATGGCATATGAACGACCTTCTGTTTAGGATACCAGACTAAAGCTATAAAAGCAGCCATACGAGATTATTTCTCATTAAACGAGAGACAAGAGATAGCACACTATAGGCCGCGCAAAGCCACCCTAAGGCCTTGCCCCCGCTGCCTACAACAGCGTCCGCTGTGGCGGACGCTGCACGGACGAGAGCTGCTCCTGCTCTCAATAGAATTGAGAGCAGGACTCGCGTCGAGCGATTAGGCACGCCCCCGGCGGTTCAGCCAATGAGGGCGAACCTGCTGGGTAACGTCATGGCCGCGCCCCCGTCACTCCCCCCCTCTCTTCCTGCAGTAAACTGCAGACCGGGGAGCAGAACGCGCCGCCAATCTCGCGGGCGCGCGTTACAGCGGCGTTACCGGGGCCTTAGCCTAAGAGGTAAAATAATTAGCATTGCCTCACACAAAGAGAAAAACAGGAGAATAAATAGACTAAATGACAGCATCACAGAAAACGAGGAGAGCTTCCAACAAAACAGACAATGTCAGAGGTAAAATAGACAAGGATAGAACTTAAGAATATACTGATTGAGGACACTGAGAAAGCAATGCGCTGGGCTAACCAGCTCTTTTACGAGAAAGGTACTTCCAGCTAAACTTTGAAATAAAAACAGCCAGCCTAAATATATACAGTATAAAGAACAAAATCAGGATGAGCTGACATACAACCCTGCTGAAATCAGAGAATGTGACATACTATAGCAACCAAAACAACCTGGCAAAACCAGACCAGAACGCAGACCTAGAAACAAAAATAGATGAATACATAAAAACAACTAGATTACCTAAATTAGTCGACCCAAAGGCCAGTCACCTAGGAGCCCCAGTAACGGCGGCGGAGGTATCCGAAACCATCAAGTCCCTTAAAAACTCCAAGGCCCAAGGACCGGGTGGGTTCTCCAACCTCTACTTTAAAAGGTTTGAAACCACGCTGAAGCCCTAATTAGTTAGATGGTTCAATAAAATCCTGAAAGGCGAAGACCTGATACGAACTATTGGAAGCCTCTAATCGTAATTCCAAAAGAAGGGAAAGACCCAACGCTATTCCCTAGCTACAGACCCATCTCCCTGATTAATACAGACAAAACTTTTCGCAAAGTTATATTGCCTTAAGCCTCCATATACCCAAAGAAAGAACTGAAAAAGAAATTCCCTATAAAAAGGAAGATAGACCAGATAAAGTATCTGGGTGTGTTTGTCACAAGATCATATGAGGAAATCTATGATGCGAACTACCCAAACCCTATCAAAACTCTGAAAAGGGATCTAACGAGCTGGTTAGTGTACCAGATGATTTCATGGTCAGGCGGGATCATATCAGTGAAAACGAATATATTACCTAGATTGCTGTACATCTTCCAATCATTACCATTAACAGTCCCAATACAAGTCATCAGAGACTTAGAGAGAGATAAATACATTTATTTTGAATGGCAGGAAATCAAGAATCAAGAAAAAGTTAATGGTGCTTCCTCTGACTCGAGGGGGGGGGGGGGGGGTTGAGTTGAGTTCACTAATTTATTGGTCAACAACTCCGGGCACTAAACCGTGGGTGGATAATGAGGTCGGAAGCCCGGACCACAGATAAGGCGACTCTTGTCGTTAAAAAAGGAAAACAGGCTAACTTACTATAAAGGAACAGCCGGTCTTAACACTCCCTACACATATGGGACAAGAACTGTAAATATTAACAGGCCTCATCTATCTCCTCGCCTCTGACACCAAATCAGATTCAACCCTGATTTCCCCCCAACATACCACTCAATTGTTTTTATGAGCTGGGGCAAAAGAGGGCTCTCTTCTACTGGAGACATGCAAAAAGGAGGCAAGATTAAGACATTCCCTGAATTGAAAGGAATATGGTATCCTGGACATGCAAATATTCCTATATATGCAGCTCAAACACTGTCTCCTCACTACAACCGAACAATGTTTGGCATAGATCCCTTACCACTTTTGAGAATTTGTTCCAGTCAGGCGAATACCACAAGGGGACAATTGCCCAACTTTACCAGATCCTAATGCATCAATTTAGAGGGCAAACCAGCAAAAACATCTCAGACTGGGAAAGGGATATAGGTAGCCCCCTAGAAGATGAGGACTGGGAGGATATATACGAAGTTGGAGAAACAAATCTGAAAATTTAGCACAGGTGGTACTACACACCGGCGCGTCTACATTCATTTTCCCCACTAGCAGCCCCATGTGCTGGCACAACTGTGGCCAGCTGGGCACATACAAACATATACGGTGGTCCTGCACCAAGATAATCCTTTTCTGGGGAAAGATCAGAAGATTAATATAAAGGGGTACTAGGATTAGACCTGCCATGGGACATGGAAACCGTGCTTCTCAAAGCCAAGAGGGCTTGGAAATGAATACGGATTATTTAACAACACATTCTCTCAGCAGCCAAAGTAATGATCGCAAAATATTGGAAACAGACCGACCCCCCACCCATTACAGCAGCAAAGCACAAACTGGACCATATAATGACCATGGAGAGACTCACTAGCCTATTGCACGACAAGTACAACAGACTTCTGACAATTTGGGACCCCTGGTAGACTTATGAATGGCAAAACCCAACCCGACTCCTGCTGCTAATGCCTATCCTACTGTATTTGTCGTGATATAAAGGATTACATTGTATCTATTTGTTCTATTGTGATATGGAATACATTAGACCAGTTTACAATCTACAGGTGTTCAATTTGGACAAGGGAGGTCTTTGGTGCCCAGTTTGTGATGCACCACCCTATCTGGGTGATGACCCCATTAATAAAATCGACCTGAAATGATGTGGAGGGGGGTTTATATTGGGTATTTAATTTACCAGCTGCTCAGATAAACCCAAATGGGGAATAAAAAAAACCCATTAACAGGCCAATATGTACGAAAGAAAGAAAGAAAAAATTATCGATATGGGCACAATTAAGAGCTTTTGAACATTTTCAAGAGTACTGTTAAAGGTTTCAATTATAAATCAACTTTTCTCCAGGACTCCACAGCTACTTGAACTATGCAGCTCAACTCTAAAAACAGAATACTTCAGTTGACCCAAAAGTGTGTAGTATCTGCAGTGCGTCACCCAACGTATTACTCCCAGATCAACATCCTCAGGGGTTTATCACCACGCTCCTCATTCCTTGTCTTTTTTTATAGTCCATGTTGCGCGAATACCATGACTACTTAATTTAAAGCTTCATTCACAATGTTCCACAAGCTCAATAAAATACAATATCATTAAAATCCCAATAAACATTAATTTGGCACATTCATTTTGTATTATGTATATTATAGACATATGTAGCCTATGTGGAATAATCCTGGGGATGGGTAAGATTTTAGAAAATAGAAACGGATATAGATCTATATATCTAGATCTATAGTGTGTGAGTGAGTGAGTGAGTGAGTGTGTGTGTGTGTGTGTGTGTGTGTGTGTGTGTGTGTGTGTGTGTGAAGCACGTGCATTTTACGTGAAACTTTTGTCTTTTGTCACAAATTGTATTTGTGATGGTGATATTTTTAATTACAAATCAAAAACACAATTTCAGTGCCAAAACAAAGAAGTTTGCCATAGAACGCGTGTTTTACCTATTTGCACTTCTATATTTATAGTAACTGAATTCCATGTGTGTGCGTGTGTGTGTGCCTCAGGTCAGTCAGTGTGTGAATATGTGTCAGTGTCTTTCCCACAACGTCACCGATAGCCTCTTCTGCCAGCAGTGACGTCACTTCCGTCATGGAATTTTGTTACAACACAAGAGATTTTTCCCCTATCAAAACTCTGTGGGTGCCAGCAAAGACATTTCACTTATAAGACATTTCATGGAAATGTTTTTGAAGTGCTATTGTCAAGAATACATTTGATTAAAAACTACTTATTTTGCAAATAGTCCAATATAATTTGCAACCCTCTTCCAAAAGTAGACAAGCCACATTGAACTAAGAAAAACGACAGATGTATAAAAAAAAATTCAATATAAAATTTACATCCTTAGAAGGAAAAAAAAAAAATCTATGAAAAAGTGTATTAAAAAATGGTTATTATGTTCAGATCACTTAAAAAGGAAATATGACGGCATTCCTGTTGAATATACAATATGAGAATGTAAGTTAAGCTCCCAATTCAATATTCAGACCTAGGGGACTTTAATGTGTCCATAATGGGTTTTTTTTTGGACAATTCATTATTTCTATCCCCTCCAGTCCAATAGTTTTTTAGCTCCATTGCTATATCTTTTATTTTGGTAGGGTCAGAATTATGCATTATCTTAAAACATTGAGACACTATATGGGTAATTAATCCATGATTTCTATTTATCACACGTTCCAAAATTCTGATTTTAACTGGTCTTGTAGTTATGCTACATATTGGAGTCCACAAGGGCATTCCAGTGTGTACACGACAAACTAACTTCTACAATTCAAAACGATTTCATTTTAAACGATGCTCGTTCGAGAGACAAAGCTGTCTTTTTCGGCTCCTTCATTACAGGCTTATATTTTGTACACTTAAAGTTGGATGTTTCGGAATGATCCAATGTTGTATACAATTTTCGTTTAACGTCCATTTTCTTACAGCAAGTTTCGTTTTCAGACTCAAAGCTTCTGTAAAAATCAATGTAAGCCGATCTGGACAATATTCTTTCATTATCGGATCTTCTCTTAATATCCCACAATATTTTGTTATTCTTTTGATTGCATATTCTTTTGTATCGTGCTCTTATGAAGGGGACACAATTTTCTCTCAGTCATACTTAAAAGATCCTCTGTATTTAGTCCTTGTGCCCTCTTTGGCCTCATTTATTATGCATGTTTAAAAGAAAGAAAAATGGTGTTTGTTGAAAGTATGTTCAGCTGCAGATCAGTACCGGCAAATACTGTATGTACACAGTTGAAACACAATGTCTAGGGAACCACGGAGTAAAAGTAGCACCGTTTAGCTATGATGGACAGCCCAGTTGCAACACAAAAAAAAAGTCAAATGTCCAATTCTGGCAGGATTGATGATTTAATAGTGGGGCACAGAGACAAATGATGACAGAAGTCAGAACCAAAGAGCAAAAAGTTGAAGCCAGGAAATCGTCAATTCAACACTTTTGTGACAGATACACAAAGAGAAATTCCTGCACCGGCAGTCTCATGTATATGATTCATAGAAGATATTAATGTTAAGTCAATACAGGCCAAGGCTTATAGGTTTGATGAATTTTTATTTTGTAAACATGTAATGAACCAAGATTGGAATTGCAAAAAAATCCCCTTACCTCAATAGATATGCTCGTTATAAAGTTGGAGAACAACTTCATTGTAAATCTGGTGTTGCTCTTCAATATAAAAAGCTGACCATTTTGCAAATAATTTTACCTTTCTGGGTTTTAACTGGCTGTCAATTAACTGTGGGGTGAGAACACCACAAACAACTCTACTTAATCCAGGGGAGGAAGAAAACATTAAAAAAAATATATATATATATTTTTAGTCCTGGAGCTCTCCGGCTTGCTCGTCACCTTGCCCCCAAACCGCCTTAGGAAGTGGCGCAATGCTGACTTACCCGTCAGTTACCGCTGCAACCAGTGCAGCCCCCACCCCTCAAGTCATGCATTGCAGTCGTGCTAGTAAAGCATGCTCGGACGTGCTCCTACGACTGATGGATAAATCAGCACTGTGCGCAGCCCAGGAGCGGGGGTTAAAGTTTAGGCACCAAGGATTTGTCTATCTATGGACTTAATCCAACCTATTACTAACAAACCTGAACACAACTGAGAAATCTTGGAAATATGCCACATTTCAATATACTTTACATACCCAAATTAGCATATTAACCAGGGAGAAGGAGAGGCTCACCGAGAACAGACACTCACCGAGAACAGACACTCACCGAGAACAGACACTCACCGAGAACAATGACACAGAGTTTGAGTCAGGGGAACCTGGCTCAATTCCTGTCAGCTCTATGTGACCTTGGACAAGGCACTTTATCTCCCTGTGCCTCAGGCATCAAAATCATACATTGGGCAGGGACTGTCTGTAAAACTTCCTATGTGCTACATACCGTACACTATACTGTAATTGTGAAGTGCTTTAAGTCACATTGGGAGAAAAGCACTATATGAAATAAAGTAATTATTTTAGGTATCTCCCCCCATGCTGTAGAAAGAAGTGTACAGGAAGGGATACAAGTCACTGGGTACTTTCCTCGGGGATGGAAAAATCTTGGTGCTGGTAGCGCTAACTGACCTGCCACTTCTGCGACTGGCAAAAACACGCTCACTAATGCCTTACTAAATGGAGCGCAAAGCATGTCTGGGAGCGCCGACGGTGACGACTCGCTTAGTCTGGAGTCCAATGGGGAGGGGAATGAGGCGCAGCACTCCTGGACCATGTCCCTTAACTTGCACACAAGGGATCGAGGCTAAGCTCTTCGGGTGCAAAGTGTGGTGGCGGCGACATTGTTTGTGTGTCAGTGTGTGCGAGTGAGTGTCAGCATGAGCCACAGACACACTCAGCTGCTGAGAGGTGATTGGGAGATCAGTGCTGTGACAGCCATCAACCCTCCCCTCTACCAAAATCCAGCCGACTTCTACATTTTTATTTTTGCCCACACCTGATTCTTTACTAAAATTGAGGTCTCTTAAAAAAATAAAAGGAGAAAAAAAAAACACACACAAATGCAAATTTTGCATGGTTTCCCAACTCAGGCAAAAGCTTTGCATCTCTCTACTAGTGTGTTTATCAATGAGATGACAAGGCAAAGTTATGAGAATGAACCAACATCCATTCTCTGTACATACAGGATGTATTCCTAATATATTGATAAACGATTAGGTGATATGAAGACACAGAAACCTCAAAAAAAGACAAGTGGCCTAGTATAAAGATGCCGACTTTATAAGTAAGGAACCTTATTCAAGATCGACTCAGTATTTCTCCCCCATATTCCACACGTTTTAATACCATGAGATGGTATATAGACTCCTACATGCAGTGAACATATTCAATGTTAGAGCCCTTTCACACAATAGAAAAACACATGTAAATCAATAGCTCTCATTCTGTTCAGCTATTTATAGGTTACATTTCTGATTATCAACATGGTGACTAAACATTTATAGGAAGGACATGTTTAAGAGTGATCAGATGAGGATTGGTCCTGCTCATTTAAAATGGAACAAACTCCTGTATAAGATTGTGTGTAGCGGAAATGAGGGGGACACCACTACAAAGAGTGGTGCAGAGCAATGTGCTACACATCCCTCTAGCTACAAGAGTGTGGGTATGAATGGTATGAATGGTATGAATGGTCTGTGCCCCCCCCCCCCCCCTTATTACATTCTTCCTGAAGAACACCAGCTGCTATTATATGGGCTTAAAAAAAACCGCTGAGACACTTAAGAGAAATCAAACATACCCCCACTTATTACATGGCATTTTTGCCCAACGCATACAGTGATTTTATATACAATGACAGGTTTCTTGTTATCTATTTAACCATCGTGTCATGTCACATGTAATATAGTGATATTATGATTGAGCCTCAGCGTACGCGGTCTCGCCACATTATTACCAACATCATGGCAGGCACACTTTCCCAGTAACATGGCAGGTGAGTGATATAACATGGCAGGTGAGTGATATAACATGGCAGGTGAGTGATATAACATGGCAGGTGAGTGA
>WSYH01011788.1:0-20100 GCA_036426205.1 Ascaphus truei
CAGAGTCCATTCATGAAATACTATAGCCAATCCAAGCGTGGGAAGAATCCTACCAGCTTATCAGAGCGCTACCAGTCTAAGCCGGGCAAGCTCGGATTTGGATTCTGAAAAGGGCATGCGCCAACCTAGCACCTCTGCCACTTGTCAGTCAGAAGCCACTCGCTGAGTTACGCTCCTCACAGTCTGGGGTTGGGGCAAATGGTTGTTCGATGACTTCCATTCACCCCAGGACATGAGTACTTGAGCATAACTCCGGTACCCAAGTGGCTTTCACACCTGGCAACCTCTGGGGCTTTCATGTCCGGGACCCGAGCAGACTTGATGGCACCAAGCTTGGTAGCCACATGGTCTCTCGGACCGTGGACCTGGAAGTCCCCAGCTCATATAACATGCAAAAGCATTTCCCCTTAAGCATATGTACTTTTATACACTTTAATTAAATGTACTTTCACATATTTTTTCTAAGTACTTTGGTTATTGGGAATAGAATGAAAAAGTGTGCAGATTCATTTTCATCAGCCTTATCCCCACACACTGAAAATTGGACATAGACTTTTAAAAACCCTTGCAACCTTATCTATGGTTGGAGTACCCCTATAACCCTTATACAGACTCTGGGTGATCAGGGTATTAACTGGGCACCCCCCCTTATTATAGGGACCCCTTTACCATTTCAGGGACACCACCCATCCCTATGCCCCATTTACCTTTCTGGTCTGTGCAGAAGCAGGGAATCCTTGCGGTGAGTCGTGCAAGTGTTTTCAAGGGGAGATTATGCCGGAGCAATGTGTCTACATGTATCTGGGAATCCGACCTGATTCCCGGGTACATTTTTGGGGTATCCAGCAACTCTGGAACCCCCGCTACTAAACACATTCTGGCAATACTTTCTCCGTAAAATCCCCCATGAAACTCACAGCCCAGCGATCACTGCTTGCTGGCACACCTGGAAAGGTAAAACACAGAAAATGATTTATTGTCGCATGATTACATAGATTGCAGATACAATAAACAGGTCCTAGACCTGACACTCTAAAACCCCAAATGTGAATCAGAGGTAACCAGACGGGCATAATACCTTTATTGATGGCCTGGTTACCCCCTCACCGTCACACTCGGGACTACCATTTGCCCCAGCAGACTGTGAGGAGCGTAAACCAGCGGGCGGCTTCTGCATACCAAGAGGCAGAGGTGGCAATCTTGCGCATACCCTTGCCTGATTCAGAAGATTCGCTTGCCCAACTTCAGAAGACTGGAATCGCTCTGATTGGCTGGTAGGAAAGTTCCCACGCTGGGATTGGCTGAAGTATTTCATGAATGAACTTAGAAACACTTTAAAAATCCCTCAGCCAATCCAGAGAGCAGAGTCTAAGCGCCACAACAGCAGCCGCTTCAGAAATTTAAAGTCAAAATATTTTCTTAAGTCCAGCTTTTTGGGACCAAGTTCTCAAAAAGGAACATAGCGGTCACGGCTGGGATTACAAGCCAAATTTAGTTCCAGGACGATTGGAGCTAACTCCCGGTGAAGTGATTTCATGTCCTCCAGAGGAAAGAGAGCGGGGGCGTCAGGAACGTCATGCCGATTTGAGTTCCAGGACATTTCCGGCTAAGTCCCGGTCAACTAAAGACTCGTTTCATGCTCTATTTAAGCTTAGGAAAGTCTAGTTTTTTTGCCCAGGTCCCAAGTAAGTGTGTATTTCTTATGTAGTTTGTGTTCCATTGTGTGTACGCCTATTTATGCGAATACATTTACAATTCATTTCATTATCTTGTTTTGCTCAATTAATGATCCCGGTAAAAAAAAGGTGTAAATAACCGTGTCTCCCATAACAAAAAGTAAATCTGATAATGTTGGAATATAATTGACTACAGTTTTCAGCACCCGCATACATCACAGCTATCTCCTGACAGGTAGTCATGATACCTAGTAAATTCAGATGGGTGGAAACCAATTTGTATTCTACTATCAACATGACCCAATGCCCCAGTGCTTACGTTTTGCACGTCTCCGTTCCCATTCATATGAATGGAAGTAAAAGCATTGTAACTCTTGGCACCCTTGTGTGGATCTCGGCCAATGAGTGTGAGACTTGGGAAAAAATATATCAACTTCATTTTGGAAAACATTGTCAAAAATACATTGTCCTATTCTCAGTCATTGTGAGGCATGAAAACAATCCATGGCGGAATAAGCCCACCCCTCCTCCCCCCGGCTAATATTAGGCGTCACGTGTACATGGCACACAGTGCAGTAGGTAGCGCAGCATGTGCTAACAAACATTTCTTCACATTGACACATCCCCCTCTCACGGAGTCATGTATTACAGTCTCCCTACTGCAAAGCTTGTGAAATACTGGTGCAAACAATAATATAAAAATAATATGATAAAAATAATATAAAAATAATAAATAAGTACCTGTTCTATCAAAGAATACAAATCGGTTCTTCTGCACCAATAAATAATGCAGCAGAAAGACTTTCAGAAACCCCCTGTGCAGAGTAATACATTTCAGCACTAGTTCAGGATCCTTAATCAATAATGACTTCTTCACATCACCTGGAGTCTCTTCTCCAAACACCGCAGCATCAGGAATGCTTTCGAGGGGTTGCGATGCAGCGTCGGTAAATACTTTTTGTTATATAACCTAACCCTAGCTTGAACACTACTTAAGACCCACGGTAATGGTACA
The DNA here is from genome assembly GCA_036426205.1 of Ascaphus truei. Classification (NCBI taxonomy): domain Eukaryota; kingdom Metazoa; phylum Chordata; class Amphibia; order Anura; family Ascaphidae; genus Ascaphus; species Ascaphus truei. The sequence goes on from WSYH01011788.1 coordinate 2,692, forward strand.
AAAACTCTGCAAACTATCATTCTCAACAGGGACGCCAAGCTGTGCTATGCATGGGGCAGGGCAGTTGTGGTACAATTTATCACAGGGAAATGGGATGAACCACCCAGAACAACAATGGGCTCAGCTACATCTGTAATTAGAAACGACTGGCATAGGCTTTTGTTATGGAAAGTTTTAGATAATGTAAATAGTTAAAAATAGCCTTTGGTTATTCAGTTCAAGGACGTTACAAAACAAGTTGTTATGAGAAAATTGTTCGGGTGAGGTGGGCAGTTTTGGCATCATTTATTGTGTGGGGAATGGGCTACGTTCCCCATAATTGCACCCCTGAAGGAATAATCAGCTCTTCTATGTCTGTACATTTATTCTTACACACCTTTATTGACTGCTCTCTACATTTCCTGTTGCTTTCAGGCATAATCATACATCTAAATCAACCATACAACCAAGTCAAATGTATATCATTGGCCTCCTAAAGCTGGCTACAGCACAGTGCGAACATGGCTCCAGCACCGTGATCACAAGCTCATGTTTCATCTATGTCTTTGCAGGTCAGGCTCTGGTATGCTTCACCTGCCCTTCTCCAACTCCCAGTGAAGAGTGCAAGACAGAGACCAACTGCACAGCTCTGTCGCCAGCTTTTCAATTTTGCCAGACAAGGATATACTCCTCAAATGTTGGTAAGTAATGTATAAATCAGGAAAGACACTAATTTGGAGACCATTGTGCAGCTCATAACGGTCTTCTCCATCTCGTTTACCATGCTAAATTAGAATGACTGAGTCAAGGCTCATTCATATGCCTCATACTATCTGCCTACCATTATAATATTCATGTTCTTTCCTTGTATAGCACTGCTAGTGTACGTAGCACTGTGCAGAGGAACGTTGCAGGCACAAGTCCCTGCCCTGTAGAGCTTACAATCTATATTTTGATGCCTGAGGCACAGGGAGGAAAAGTCACTTGCTTAAGGTCACAAGGAGCTAATACCGGGATTTGAACCAGGTTCCCCTGCTTCAAACTCAGTGCCGTTGTTCTCAGAGTCAGTGTCTTTACTCGCTGAGCTGCTCCTTCTGCCCATTAGAGGCCTAAATATCACACAATGTGAAAATCTGCCAAACCACAGTTTCTATGTTTGAGTTTCCAGATGGTCACATAACATATGCACAACATTTTGTTTTTTCACATGCAATTGCTAAAGTGTTAGCCTTGTTCTGCATGAACTTCAGGGACCATTATAATCCAATGCATCATGCACACAACTTAAAAAGACTGACTACTCATCTGTGTCAAATGTAAGACTCTTGCTTAATGAGTTTATTACATTGGGCACAGACTCCAGCCAAACAATGTTCTGGTGCCGTGCACCTAGTTACCAGTTTTTATAATGTATACATAGCCACATCCGTCTGCCTATAGAAGGCTTTATATCTAAACCCTGCACCATTTTTATTTCCCATATTGGAGGATACGTGGACCGTACATCTACTAGAATAATTTATTTGGCTTTTGCAAGACGTTTTGAAAAACAAATGATTTGTTTGCTTGTTCTGGTTAATCTTTCAGATGTAAGGGTACAAGAAGGCTAAAAAGATATCTATTTTTGTCCAGGTTTTCCGTTCACCGGAAACGAGACGGTTATCCGGCAGTGCGCTGAATTATGCACGGCTACCAACCCAAACTGGCTGGGAATAACCAACCCCACTTTCTGCTGCAACATTAATCTCTGCAATCGCAATGGAATTAAAATAGGCCACGGTGAGAGTGAAGAGAATGGAGGGGCCGCCAGTGCAAGAATCGGCTTTGTGACTTGGACACTCTCAGCTTCCATTGTTGTGGCCATGCTCCCAACAGGACTGTAACGTGCGAGAGGAGAATCGGGCGAGAAGAGTCATCAATGGAGAGCCCGTCCCATCCATCTCCACTAATACTTCATTCTACACAAAGAAATCTGTGGACCACTTAAAATGATTGCAATAGGCGCATTGTATTCTATATGCTTTGTCAGATCACTCATAATTGAACCCTTACACTGCTAGAGGAGGCCAGTAGTGCATTGCACACAGGTTGTTGAACCCTTCTGGCAGCAAAAAGGATCATTGAAGGTTTTTCTCTTTTTTGGGGGGGGAGGGGAGGGGTTAATGTTGTGTGTGTCTGTATATACAAAGAAAATCAATGAGCACTTGTTGATTTTAGGGGATTTCAGGGGTAACGAAACACATTTATTTTACAGCAAGAGCAGGAGTGGACACCTCGTGTCTTCTAGGGCCACGATATCCCTGTTTCAGCACAGGAGGCTCAGTCAACAACTCAGCCACTGCTTTAGCCACTTATGCTGAAGTAGGGATGTCTTGAAAACCTGTTGGTGGCCCTTGAGGACTGGATTGCTTCCCCCCCCCCCCCACCCCCTGAGCTAGAGTGATTTACAGATTTCTTTGGGACAAACATGATCCACGTTGAATGTCTTACTAGGTAACTATTTATTAAGAATCTTATGCCAGATCTGTGATCTGAAGATGCGCAGAAGCAGGTGTCGGATTTGCCAGTGAATGCTTTGTAAATATCTGCTCATCACATGTTCCTGCTGATAACAACATGTAGTGTAACTATGCACGCAGCCCGCTGCTCTCCTTCCAGTTTCTGCTTTGGGGCCAACATTTCTATGTCTTCATTGTGACTGGATCTTTTATCTCTGTCTCGTCTCTTCTTCCATTTATTATATAAAAAGCTGTGTATGCAGCAACATAGCAATGCTATTGTTGGAGTCAAATATAGCCAGTATCCCCATAATTAAATTCACCATAGCTAATGGCACTTATATTTAGTTTGTATAATGCGGTTGTGCGGAGTAGATGGTAGAAACGTATTTAAAATGTTGCTTTTCCATGTACTGTATGTTGCTGTATAATAGAAAATATTGAGACTGGCGATCTCATTCTCACGCATGCGCTATGAAACGGCAGCATTCAAATCTAAATTACCGTATAATAGTGACACGATGAGAAATGTTCACGTTGAGCAAATAAGGGGTAAATAAATGGTAAATAAATGTATGAAACAATGACATGTTGACATTTGAAGGTTGTTCCCTAGAAATGCACATTGACCATTGCATTCTGTAGATGCAGTGCCACTGCTTCATCAAAAACAGTGAGAACCACCTTTTCGCTCTTTAGATACTGTTTAAAAAGTGTTTTAAATATTGAGGAAGAATGTGTGGTCCTCTAGAATACAGGCCAACCGCTTATATAAGCATATTCTTCATCCACTTAAAGTTCCTTATGTGTGACACCCTTGAGCATTCTTAATAATAATTTGCCAATCTATTGACACGTGCTACAGTATATATCACTCCTCCATTGTAATACGACAAGCTGGCAAGGGTTTCCACCAACCCTGCAGTAGGAAACCTCACAACTAAGTGTCCAAGCATATAAATATCGAAATGGAGAGTGCTACACGTAGAGAAAACCCGCACAGCTAGTGTTTACCACAGTGAGGTGCTGACTGGGTGGAGACTGATTGTATCATATAGGAGAAAAAAGAACCCAGTCTTCCAGCACTCAGTCACAACAAATGTATAATTGTAAATTTAAAATACTTTATTAATAACCATGAATAAAAAATAGGGTGTTAAAACGTAATTAAATGGTGTATTTCAACAGCACGTGACTGTATCCTTTATAGCCCACCTAAGGCTAGGTGGGTGGATGTAATAAGATCCCTTATAGATATTCGGGATCAATACGCTATACGTTATAGCTTCCTTAAAGGTATAGGAACGGAGCCTATCAGAGCTCACCAAAAGGATAATCTCAATGTTAGTGTATCCGGGCGTGTAGTGCACACTCAAATGATAAGTGAAAAAACGAGTGACGCCGCGGTCACGACTCCTCTAAACAGCCAATATATATATATATATATAAATATATATATATATTGAAACACAAAACTAACCTGCACAGACCTAAAATGAAGTGTGCTAAAACTAGTTGGGTGAAGTGTGAATAATAAACACTACTGGCAGTGCTGGGGAAGGGAAATATATGAAAACTAACACAGAAAAAAAAAGAATCCCCTAAATAGCACTCTAACATACACAAAATGTATAATAAAAAGTTAATTAATCACATACACATAAATGGTTAAAATGAGGAGCAGTGGTGACCTACAAAGCTGATATAAACTGAACCTTAAGGTGTGGGGAAAAATGCTACACTGCAGTAACAAGGACAAAGTGTGTAAATAAAGTGTAGAGGCAAGAAATTCTTGCATCAGAACACTCAGACCGGCCGGTCAGGTACTACCTAAATTGAAGCCCCCTGTGTGAAGTGCTAGTATGAAACTAGTGTGTAACTAACAAGCAAGGAAATGAATGAGTTAATTATATAGGTTAGTTATATGATCCAAGCCTATAGATATGACACTCACAGATGAGCAAAAAATTGGCAGATATAAATAACAAGCCAAAATAGGTAGCAAAAGTACTTAGACCAGTCCAGAGTGAACAGCAAAATTGTCCAGCAGAGTAGTAGCAGAGTGATAGCAGATATCCACAGCTTAACTGCTCGTAGGTTCAGGGAGAGTGAGTCTCAGCCACTGCACTGCACGTGCTCCCAGGGTTGCTTGGAGCACAGACTGCAAGATTCAGTGGAGAGAAGGAGAAACAGCTGAGATCACCACCGCATTCTAGATGAGACAGACAAACCCCGACGCGCACGTTTCGCCACCTGTTTCGTCCGTGTTGTGTACAGAGGGGACTCGTTCACTCTAGTGCTGCTGTTGTAGACTGTGTTAACATCATTTGGCCTCTCACGAGAGCTGCTGGAGATTTGCGTGTGCTCCCTCTGCCCTGAGAGTGGTCTGGAAGCTTGAGCAGAGAGCTTGACAGGTACTGCCTCGCTGCCCATGCGGCTCCACGGACGGTCTTGCAGCCTATACAGTGGTACTGTCCCTTCTGAGTCAAGATACCTTTATGTGAATTTTAACTCTGCTTTCTTGTAAGTGGGCATTACTACTTCTATTTTAATAAATGTCTATATTTTGGTAATGCACTAGGGTTGTGCGCTGTTGCTTTGTTTTTTATAGCGAGAGAGAGAGAGAGAGAGAGAGAGAGACCAGCAGGACCAGACACAAGACAGCACTCAAAGGTAAGTAAGAAAACTTGTATTCAAAAATAAACATAGCACAAACATGACCAAAGTTTTGGTCCTCGTGGGACCTTCCTCAGGGTGGTGCTTGAGACTAATGGCCAGTGGATCCCTTAAATACCCCCTTATCCCCACCAAAATGACTCAACCAGAGTAGCTGATTGGCCGTGCATCAAGTCCCATGATCAGACCCAAAGTCGCTGATGTTGCACTATGCCTGTCATCAACACAGCCACATGATCCACAGGGATCAGAGTTGTGTATGCAGTACCACCAGGCCACCACTGCGAGGGAAGAAAGCGTCCTCCGTAACCATGGTGCCATGCTGCTGGAGACCGTGACGCCGTGGTCCATCGAAGAGGACTCAACGGCTTAGCGATAATGGCTAAGCGATAAAAGCGGCTGTGACAGTAGTCCAAGAACTGGAAAAGTTCCCCCTCTGTGCCACCCCACAACATAAAGATGTCATCAATGTATCTCATATATTTAATAATATGAGTAGTATGGGGTGAATCACCAAGAATGTGTGTTTGCTCGTATTGGTCCATGTAGAGGTTTACATACGATGGGGCCATATTGGACCCCATCGCTGTGCCCATTAGTTGGAGATAGAATTTTGTTTCAAACTTGAAGAAGTTTTTGTGTAACACAATGTCTATCAGAAGGAGGAGGAATTACACAGGTGGTCCAGTATAGTCATCACAATTCTTTAAATGATCCGCATTGGCCTCCATCCCCTCTGAATGGGCAATATTCGTATACAGGCTTGAAACATCCATTGTTACGAGCAAAACATCATTCAGGTCCACCCTCACTGCCAACAATTTATTAATAAAATCCGTGGTGTCCTTGATGTAGCTGAACATCTTAATGACCATTGGCTGAAGGTAGAAATCGACATACTGGGATAGGGGGTGACACAGCAAGCCCCTGGCCGAGATAATAGGTCTTTCAGGTGGCAAGGTGAGTGATTTATGCACCTTGGGTAGTATATACAGGACCGGGGTAATTGGAAATTGTTGTTGAAGAAATTTCCCCGTATCCTCTGTAATCCATCTATTGTCTATTCCCAGTTGTATCACTGAATCAATCTCTCTCTTATAGCCGCGTGTGGGATCTCCATTCAACAACATGTAATGTTGAGTCACATCAAGCTGCCTTATAACCTCAGTGCGGTATTGTCCGTAGTCCATGAACATAACGCATCCTCCCTTATCTGCGGCTCTTATGATAATGTTTTTATTATCGCGTAGTGATTTGAGGGCCTGTTGTTCCTCAGGTGTGAGATTCGAGAAGCTTTGTTTGTAATTCTTGACACGTCCCTTGGTGTCTGCCTCCACCAGATTGATGAAGGTGCAGATGTTGGAGTTGTGGACCTGTGGGTCAAAGGTACTGGCTGGACGAAACTGCCGTGTGGAATTATCACCTGAGGTCGTTGTTCGGGTGTCAGCAATGTCTTTGGAGAAAAAATCCCTCAAGCGTAAACGTCCATTGAGACGATATAAATCCATCTCCCAGTCAAAGGGATCTATGGTGTGCGTTGGTACAAAGCTTAACCCCTTATTCAGGATACTGCATTCTGCTGGTGAAAGTGTGTATCCAGAAATATTGAAAATCACCTCCTCTGCTGGCGACCCCTTTTGCATCCCTTGTCGGATATCTTGGCCCCCCGCCGCCTCTCCGAATAGGTCGCCACCGACGTGTGCCGGAAGGGGGGGCTTCTGTTGGGTCTTTGTAGTTGGACCTAAAAAAGGAACCGTGGAAGTGTTTTCTTGGCCATCGGAATGGTCCGTATCGCTGGTATTGTAGGAGCTGCCCGCCGGCATCCCCCGATGGCGTCCCCTTCGATGGACCACGGACGTCACAGTCTCCAGCAGCACGGCACCATGGTTAGGGAGGATGCTTTCTTCCCTCACAGTGGTGGCCTGATGGTAATGCATACACAACTCTGATCCCTGTGGATCATGTGGCTGTGTTGATGACAGGCATAATGTGTGACATCAGCGACTTTGGGTCTGATCATGGGACTTGATGCATGGCCAATCAGCTACTCTGGTTGAGTCATTTTGGTGGGGATATGGGGGTATTTAAGGGATCCACTGGCCATTAGTCTCAAGCACAACCCTGAGGAAGGTCCCACGAGGACCGAAACATTGGTCATGTTTGTGCTATGTTTATTTTTAAATGCAGGTTTTCTTACTTACCTTTGAGTGCTGTCTTGTGTCTGCTCCTGCTGGAGTGGATTACTTTTCTCTTACTATTGGTATAGGACATGCACCGCAAACTATTTATGGTATTGGGAGTGCCGGCTGCCCCATTTTGTTTATATATATATATATATATATATATATATATATATATATATATATATTTTTTTTTTTTTTTTCTTCCCTCAACTTTGTCTTATACATTGCGGGCTTAGGTATGTCTGGGATGTTTTGCTCTTTTCACCTGGTCCCTTAGGGGAAGTAACTAATGACTAGGCAGAACTCATTCTGGTGTGCTTTTTGAGCCATGCAGGCACACTTCCACCTTTGCACAGCTGCAGGCTGGATGGCATTATAATCAGTGTGCTATTTAAATCCTTGGTAGTATGCATTATTTTAAGTACCCTGATGAAGCGAGGGTGAAACACGTGTTGGGGCAGTTGTTTTTCCCTGACTCCCCTGCGGATGGACTCCTCAATTGGAAGATCTTTACCCTTTGGACATTTTACTATCACAGTGTGGCATGGATGATCTCATGGACTATGTTAACTGATGTGAACTGTTAACCATTGTTGATCCCATACTAACAGTCTCTTTTTGGTACTGTGCCTGGTTTGCCTTGATTATACCAACTGCATTTACAGTGTATCTATATAATATATGTATTTGACATCAGCATGTATTAGGCAATTTGGTGCATGTGTTATCTATGCTTGCTGTGTGGTTTTATATTTACTAGGGGTGAGGCCGCCTTGTAGGTTCAAGGGGTTATTGTTAACCCCTTGTTCTACATATATTTTGTGCTTATAGGCTTTTTTCCCTTGCCTTGGGTATTAGGGGTCCATCAGTATCTTCATAGGGGATTTACCCTGTCTGATACATATTCTATCACAGGAGGATATCAGGGTTTGTTTTAATATTTTTTGTATTTTATGTTTGATTATTTGTGCTGTTAAATAAATCATAATTTTCTTTGATATTTGTTCTGAGTATACTTGAGTGCTGAGTTGGGACGCTTTTCTTTTTCTTTTCATTGTTATATTACTTCTAGTCCCTAGCACCGTTAGTGGTTATTATATTACTAATTTAAGTACTCATTATTTGCTTAGTCTGTTGCAGGCAGTTTGTCTTGTAGGAGAGGGGGGGACAGTGGACAGGAGGGGGGGACAGTGGACAGGAGGGGTGGGGTCCCCACCCTACAGTGTCTGACACACACACACAGTGACACACACACACACACACACACAGTGAGACACACACACACACAGTGACACACACACACACAGTGACACACACACACACTGTGACACACACACACAGTGACACAAACACACACACACACACAGTGTCCCACACACAGTGTCACACACACACACAGTGTCACACACACACAGTGTCACACACACACATACACACAGTCACACACACACAGATATGTCACCTCTCCTTCCGGGCGCCGCCATCTTAGGTACTCGGCGCCGCGTGCCTGCTTACTGCCTGTCCCCCCACCAGGGAGGGACAGAGAGGTGAGCGCCGGGGAGGGAGAGAGAGGTGAGCGCCGGGAGGGAGAGCTGAGCGCCGGGGAGGGAGAGAGAGGTGAGCGCCAGGGAGGGAGAGAGAGCTGAGCGCCGGGGAGGGAGAGAGAACTGAGCTGAGCGCCGGGGAGGGAGAGAGAGGTGAGCGCCGGGGAGGGGTGTGTGTTGTACCTTTGACCCGTCGCTCCGCCTCAGGCCAATGAGAGGTGTGCGGAGGCGGGCGGGCCAAGGGAGCCATCTCATTGGCCTGAGGCGGAGTGACGGGCCAAAGGTCCAATGTGATTGCCCCTAGGGACAGGACAGACAGACAAACACACAACCTTGCGACTTTATCGGCTCTATGTATAGTAATCATGTACTGTACTGATATTTCCCCTCTTCTGTTTGTGTAAGAAACCCTTCAACGGGGCTTTGGTGCTCTCAGGTGACAATTCCAATCCTCCAGTTTACTCTCAATCAAGCTGAAGAGTGTGGATAATTTTACGGTTGCCTTGCTTTTTTATGTGAGATATCCTACGTCCTGTGGGTCTCTCGCCTTATACTTATATTTTTTATTTTAAATGTTGTACCAGAAAGTACTACATTGATAGTTACGGTACCTTCGTTTTCAATACTGCCTGTGACCAGAAGTTATGACAATACATGGTTTACATTAATGACAGGTGTTATCATTCAATTTACAGACTTTCCATGGACAGTTAGAGATACTATATGTTTTGGGAATTTTACAGAGCAGCCTACCATCAGCGACATGTGCATCCAACGGCTGACAGCCTGTGGCTGCCTTCGTCTGCGCCTTGGGGATACCTGGGTCTCAGAGCTTCACCTCTTGAGTCGACGGCACAGTAAGAGGAGCATGGTGGGAGCTCTAATTGGGAGACTTTGTGTGATCCAAAGTTGATGAATGCCTCTTGACAAACCTATCTGCAAGTTACAGAAAATACTAAGCAACATCCATCCAACAGACGGTTTTACTTTTTTAATGTCGTTGTACATTACAGATATAAACCATACACTTCCGTCAGGATTCCAGGTACGTATTGTGAAAAAATCAAGCTCGCACAGCCCCCTGAATTAGGGGGCAAAAGTCCCGTAAAAATCAATATATTCATATTTGAGCCATATAAAAAAGGGAGGCAAGCATGCTCCAATGCGTTTTGCACCTGATGCTTGCGTTTTGCAAAATACAAAGCTTGAATTCCCTCCAGACGTAATATGTAAATGTACTTTGGAAATTCAACACTATCTCCCAGGCTGCAACCTGGACTAGATTACACAACTTAACACAAAATGTTATTTAAAAAAACGTGGGATTTTTTTTTGTAATCAGGAGAAATCTGGTGCAATTTTGCACCATTTTTTGGCTCCCTTGTTGTTTATCAGATACACACTAAAATCATCACTAACCACTTCATTTGGTCATGAAATCGCCACCAATAGTTCAGCCCATCCTGGAGGATTTTCACTCTTGTACACAATACTACAGTTTTAAATACAGTCACACACTGCAGTGGGCTATTTCACTCTGCAGGGTTTCCTTTTTAATCACTCTCCGCTCCAACAATATACTAAACTAAATTTATACCTTATAAATGTTTTTTTTTTTTTTTTTTTATGGAGAGTTACCTCTACCATCTCGTTTTCAAGTATGTCCCGGGCACAGAGTTATTTGACGACAATAACCTGGCCACATTATGGTAGGGGTTGATACTTATTGTGCACAGGCATATTTTCTGGGCAGATTGAAATACCTTGAATAACTTAATCCATATGATGAGTATAATGTTGGGACATACACAGACCAAAAAACGATTCGCCTGCTAATGGCGGGTATCACAATGTGGCGTGTGGTTGACACGCAGTGACAGAGATTGTATAGAGTTGGAAATCGACTTCATTCTTATGCACAACATTACTTTTCATTTCTGACTAACATGAATTTTAAAACATGTGACAGTTAGGGTGTGTACCGTATGTATGTGTCGTATTGTGTAATGTAACAGTATAAATATATATATATAATCATATATAATATATATCTATATATTTAAAACAAAAAAAAAAAAAAAAAATAATTATCTACTTATATATCTATTATCTTATATTATATATATATATAGACCAGAACAACACGGCAATTTCAACAATATTTGTGCGGAGGTTAATTACACCAACCTACTGCCAATTCAATCAGATTAAAAGGTACACGTACCCTGGTCAATCCTAACCCTACAGACTTCAGCCGACACACTATTCTGCGTTCTCCACAATCGCCGCCTGGACTGTTTGGAAGATGACCTAGGCGCACATATTCCGGGGAAGGGAAAATACAAAAAGATGACTCATAAAGGGCATATATCTGGCTTATAACATCCAGACTATATTAAGTTAAAGGGATTCTTACCTGATAAAATGAATAAAGGAAAGTCCTTTTAATCCTCATATGGACTCACGAACTCAGCTCCTGCATCTTTTTCTCTTGGCCTCTCCCGATTTCTGGATGCTTGTCCTCATGAACAGCAACAGCAGCAGCATCACGGTGGTTTGTGAAAACCCACTTTCCCCTTATAGAGGATCTCGTAATCGAGGGTAGGAGGGAATCCTTATATATGATCTTTTACTTTTTAATTGTGTCATCACATCTTTGAATTAAACATTTAGCCTCCACTGTTTGTCTCATCACCTTCCCTTTTTCATTAAATATGGGGTATCAGTTTACTATATTTTCTTTACTCATTGTATGTTTACATTTGTTATATATGCCGTATTTATATATGCTATACTCATTATCATATTAGTTTCAGTATCATACCATAGTTTCCTCCTTAACTCACGATTCCGCTAATTTCATTCATTTTTGTATTTTATCATTATGGTTTCATTCATTTATTTAACATTATCATTTATTCATCATTGTATTGTCTGACATTGGCTCCTAGGTCGATCTTCTGTTCTGTAGTGTTATCGTTGTTTGCAATTGAGCTCCAAGTTACGGTTATAGTATTTTTTCTTAGAGCTTTAATCTTCTCAGTCAGTTTAGCACTGCTTCACTTGTGCATTATTCTGCTTCACTTGTTGATAATTCCTGCATATCACGGTGATCATTCACTGCCTTCACTTGTGATCATTTTTGGCATCACTTGTGATCTTCTGTTCTGGCATCACTTGTGATCATTCCGGCATCACTGTGAGCTTCCTTCTTCACTGTAATCATTGCCCTGCTTCACTTGTGATCATTCCAGCTATACTGGGATCATCCGGCTAGCACTTTGATCATCCGCTTCACCTTGTGCTTCACTGTGACTATTCCAGCTATCCCTTGTATCATTCCTCTTCTCTCTTCTTCACTTGTGACGATCCGCTATCCCCTGTGCTCCTTCCTGACTTCATTTATTACTATTCCTGCTATCACTTGTGAGTGGAAATCACGGACTGATTTATTTCTTTATACAAATGTATACAGAGTTCGCTATGAAGCTTGCGCTGCTTGTATTATATTATTTATATATATATGTATATCATACAAATCGCAAGCTTCAAGCGTAACTATATATATATATAGCTCGTCAACCCCACTACGACGTTTTTGAGAATATATAATAAGATATCTACTATATTATATACATATCTATTATACCAGAAGCGCAAGCTTCATACGTAACTATTAATATATATAGATACATTAATATCTAGATATCTATTTCTCAAACCGGCGTACTGCAGAAGTCCACATATTAGATGGAAGGGTTGGGAGGGGAGGGGGGGGAAAGACGACGGGCAGACAGTGGGGGAAGGGGGGAAGCAGCCACATGAGACATGAATGTCACTACCTCCCGCCCCTCACCACCACCACTTCAATTAAAACAGACACAAACAAAAGGCAGACGGAACCAAAGCAGGAAAAAGGAAAACCAAGGACAGGAGAAAAGGAACAGAAAATAGACCAATATGGGGAAAGGAAAGAGAACAGGAAAAACGGACTATATGGAGAGAGAAGAGAAAAGAAAACAGAAAAAGAAAACAGAACAGGAAAAGAAAAACGAGCAACAGAGAAGGGAAAAAAAAGGAGAGAGAAAGGCAAAGGAAAAAAACGAATAAGGTAAAGAAAGAAGGAAAAAGAATCTTAAAGAAAAACCCCCCCCCATGGAAAAGCGCTCTTATCTCGCAAACCCAAAAGATACAAGATAAATAAAGGCAAGAGAAAGAAGAAAAACGGAGAAAAATCAACCCCGCCCCTTCACCTCCCCCTCACGCACCAACCTTAGCCTAAAATAGCCCCCCTTCACCTCCCCTTCACCACCCCCCCCTAACCTCACCCACCACCCAACTCACCTCCCTCAACCCTCTCCTCCTTCACCACCCTTCGGCCCGCCCTCCGCCTCTGCATGCGCCACCCGCCCTTCTGCTTTCACCCGCCCACCGCTCAAAAATCGCGCAGACAAAAACAGAAGAAGAAGGAACTCAAACAGAAAACACCGCCACATAAAGAGACAAACAACAAGCAATCGCAACCACCACAACAAAGTCGAAAAAACAACTGCCGCCACCTGCCCATAGAAACAAACCACACTGACCAGCTGTCCCCCACTCGACACACACCCGCAGACCTCACACCCTAGCAGGACCCCGACCCCAAGCACCATCACTCACTACCCACCGTCGCCACACCCCGTACTGACACCCACCCGCCGCCTCCACACAACGGCTCCACCCTAGCAGGACACATGCACACATTTTTTTGCATCAATATATGTCACATCACATATACTTGTTCTGTGGTGTGTTTTACATCACCATTTTTTTTACAACATCGTATTACATTTTCTTCCACTTCTTCTTTCAACATTATATCCAACTTTACAAAATTATCCATATTTCACAACTAACCTGTGTTCAACATTTATAATACTTAAAAACTACTATTACGGATTTACATCCCGGCAACGCGGGTATATCATAGTAATAATATAGATATAGTGGAATATGAAAACCGGCCTCCCGTCCGTTAGATCAAGGTTTTGGTGCAAACCCTGTTGACAAAATAGGCATACATACAAATACCCAGTGAGACGAATATCATGTAACGGCACACTTCCACGCAGGTTGTCAAAAACCAACATTGTATTAGTGGGACTCATATCCAACGTTTCGGTCCTCCACACGACTTCCCAGGGGAGAGAAGGTCCCGGTGGAGGCCGAAAGTTTGGATACTGTGTCTCACTAATACAATTTTTTTTGACAACCTCTGGGTGCTGCCTCTGATAGTTTGCTCCACGTATTATTGCATATATATATATTCTTATACTATATATTAAGCACTGTATGCCTGCTGCCTGGGACTGTCCTTGTTTTGTTTTCCTAGGGGAAAATCTCATTGGTCCCCCTTGTGCCGCCCCGCACACCTGCCATCATGCTGGGCCGGAAGGGAGCTTGAGGAGGACGTGCCAAAGGACAACACAGGACCACACCCAACACACACAACAGGGGAGGGGGACCTACGGCCACACAACACACACACCACACACGACAGGCACGGCGGACACCCACACAATCCCCTCCCGGTGCCCTTTTTCCATTTCACTCTGCCCCCCTCGTCAGCTGGACCGCACCTCAAACTGTCCACCACCCCCAACCTCGCCCTGTGCCCACACACCCGAGTCACCGTGTACACACACACACACACACACATTCCACCCCCCCCCAAGCTCCCACACACACTCACCCCACCCCTCCAAGCTCATCCCCCCAAGCTCCACACCCCCTCATACCCCCCCAACTCACACCCGGCGCGCGCTACAATCAGGCTTTGGGGTCGTAGCGCATCGCCAGCGACACAGCGGGTCGTGGAGCGCGCCACAAACACGCGTCCCGCCCCCTTTTCCCGCCTACACATCCACGTGGGTGAGCCGGCCGTATGAGTGAGCGAGCATCGCCTGATCAGTAGGCGTCGGCGCAGGATTCAGAGACAGTGAGGCACTGCAGGAGCCGGGGGCTCCCCCCCCCCTCCACATATGTACGGTGCTGCTCTTGTCCCTGCGCTAGATACCTTCCGTGCCACCCGCAGCCTCGGGACAGGCGGGAGGAAGGGTGAGAGGTGGAGGGGGGATGCCCCTCACCCTCCGGCCCCCGTCACCCCCCCTAGGCCGCGGGAGTGACACTGATGTGCGGAGTGGGGGAGGCCCCTCACGTCTCTGGCCCCTGCACCTGTCACCGTGGACGGAAAGGCCGCGGAGACTCTAGATGTGAGTTATTGAATGCCCCTTGGATGCCGGCTCCCCCCTAGGCCGCTAAACGTGAGATGGGAGGGGGGAGCACCTCCGTCCCATCGCTGTCACCTTCTCCCCACCGTTGTCCCCCTGCTGCGCAGCGAGAGGGGGGGGGGGGAGCGGGTGTTGGGTGCTGGTGTGTGTAATTGTGTGAGCCTGTTGTGAGTTGTCTGTGACTGTTTGATAAGTGTTGTGTAAGTGTCTGTGACAGTGTGAAACGTGTCGTAACGTCGTTGTGACTGTGGTGTGACTGTGTGTAATCGTGTTGTCGCACAGTGTGTGTATAGATGTTTCAACAGTGTGAGGTGGAGGTTAGGTTGTAATAAGTCTGTGTAGTGTCTATGACTGTGTGAATAACTGTCTTAAAGATGTGAATTAGGGTGTGTGACTGGCGTGTGTGAGTGTGTGACTGTCTTGATGTCTGGTAACTGATGTGTGTGTGTGTGTGTGTGTGTGTGTGTGTTGGGTGCACTGTGCAGCAGTGAGCAATGAGCAGTGATGGTCAGTGTTGTGCAGTGGGATGCAATTACCACTGTTGTGTGTGCAGTTGTGAGCAGTGTGTGGGCAGTGGTGCAGTGTGTGGTCAGTGTGTGCAGTGTGGCAGAGGTGTGTGCAGCTGTGGCAGTTGTGAGCAAGGAGCAGTGTTCAGTGTTGATGTGCAGTGTGACCAATGAACGTGTGTGGGCAGTATGCAGTGCTGTGTCAGTCTGAGCAAGGTCCTGTGGGCAGGTGGAGGCAGTGTGACCATTGCAGCAGTGTTGTGTGCAGTATGCAGTGTGTGTCAGGGTGTGAGAGGTTGTGTGCAGTGTGCAGTGTCTTCTTCTCTCTGTCAGTGTGAGCAATTGAGATTTGTGTATGTGTGATACCCCTGTGTGCAGCTGTGAGCAGAGTGAGCAGTGTGTTGTCAGTGTGACCCAGTGTTGTGTGCAGTGTGCATGTGGTCACTGGAGATGTAGTGCGCGTGTGCGTCGTGCGACCAATGAGAGAGTGTGTGTGCAGGGGTGCCCAGTGGGCAGTGGAAAAATGAGCAGGTGGTCAGAGGGAGCACGGTTCCCAATCCCTGGGCACCGCGCGGGTCTCTCAGCTAGTATATATATATATATGATTATATAATATAGCAGAGATAGATAGATAGGAGATAGATAGAGAGAGAGTATAAGATAGATAGATAGAGAGATATTATATATACACACATATATACTAGATAGAGAGTAGATGAATAAGATATAGACACTAAACACACAACACACGCACTCATTATTCATTACAGTATACAGAATCCTTGCGTGTACCTTGAGGAAAGTCTATGTTGAGGATCAAAAAGGTGGAATAAGGGTAACCCATTTCACCAATACAACTGTGTGACTACTATTTTGTTTGGTGTCTCTTACTTACCAGACTTCGGAACCGTATTGTAAACTTATATAAACACACACCACACACATATAAGTCGGGGGGTGCGTGCATGCGTCAGCCGCTTCCTCACCCGTCCGCCCGCTCGCTCCCTCACTCGTCCGCCCGCTCCCACGCGGATCTGAGGCGGGAGGCAGCGTGTTGTGGCTGCTCCCCTGGCCGGCTGTCCGCTCCCCTGCTGTGTCCCGGGCGCTCCCCCGCTGACTCTAGCGGCCGGGTGTGAGCTTGGAGGCAATGCGGGAAAGGAGGGCAGAGGCGCAGGGGTTGGAGGCAGCGGGAGGCACAGGGGTTTTGCGCTGGGAGGGGAGGCGCAGGGGTTGGAGGCCCCGGTGGCAGAGGTGTGCGCTGGGAGGGGAGACACGGGTTTGAGGCAGCGGGAGGCACAGGGGTTTTGCACTGGGAGGGGAGGCACAGGGGTTTGAGGCAGCGGGAGGCACAGGGGTTTGAGGCAGCGGGAGGAACAGGAGTTTGAGGCAGCGGGAGGAACAGGGGTTTGAGGCAGCGGGAGGCACATGGGTTTGAGGTAGCGGGAGGCACTGGGGTTTGAGGCGGCGGCAGGGATTGTGCGCTGGGAGGGGAGGCGGCGGTTTAGTTACTTACCTGGGTGGGAGGAAGAGGTGGGGGTGTGTGTTTGTGTGTTGGACCTTTGGGCCGTCTCCGCCAATGAGAGGTGTGCGGGGGCGGGCGGACCAAGGGAGCCATCTCATTGGCCTGAGGCGGAGTGACGGGCCAAAGGTCCAATGTGATTGCCCCTATGGACAGGACAGACAGACAAACACACATACGACGGTTTGAGAAATATATATATAGATATATATATACACTATGTATATGAAGG
>WSYH01011789.1:0-20099 GCA_036426205.1 Ascaphus truei
AATCTGACGCCGTGAGGAAGGCAGGGGGGCGCGAGAGCCGGGGGCAGAGAGACAGGGGGGCGCAGCACAAAAAGTTTGCGCTCCCTGTCATAGGGGATAAGACAAGAAAAAAGCAAATATAGATAAAATAGTTAATAAAAAAGATTATTAAAATCTTACAGGTAATTCACTCAACTTTGTAAGTGGAAAAAAGCGCAGTAGAGAGTATTGCAATTGAGTCTCTCACACTCAGTCTTGGCTTTATTTGGCTTTATTTTTGTAAATAAATCATGACACGGTGTGTAAATGTCATGTGTTGTTGTTCATCTGAGGTTGTATTTACCTAATTTTAAGACCTGCTAAGGAACAGATGATTGTTAAGTCCTGATATGTAAAACCATGGAATTCAAAGAGGGTGTACTTTCTTTTCACACAACTGTGTGGTGTGGGGTGTGTGTGTGTGTGTGTGTGGTGTGTGGGTGTGTGTGTGTGTGTGTGTGTGTGTGTGTGTGTGTGTGTGTGTGTGTGTGTGGTGTGTGTGTGTGTGTGTGTGTTGTGGTGTGGTTTCAGTTCTACTCTGATATAAGTCCAACATGTCAATAGATGGCACCCAAAATGCATCATCTGCACAATGTGTACATGCAGGTGCTTTTACAATTTGGTTAGGATTGAAGAATTAACTAAAAGAGAAATATTTTCCAAAAAAACAAATGTGGCACCTGGTGCCTATGCTGCACGCAGTGCTGACTGACCCCAGTGACTCCCGCGACTGGCAACAGTGCACCCAATCATGTTTTGTACAACAGGCGTAAAGTTTGATCGGGCACGTGCTCCCAGTCACGGCGGTGAATGACAGGTATTGAACAATGCTCTGGTGCGAAAGGGAGAGAAAAGAAGCGCGGCAGAGCACTCCTGGACCTGCCCACCCTGCTCTCTCAATTCTATAAAGTATGGCTTTGGTTGGACAAATTAGTCATTTGTGTGGTCATGTTGGTGTGTGGGTGTGTGTGTGTCATGTTTGGGTGGTTCAGTTTGAGTAGTTCTGTGTGTGTCAGGTTGTGTCACAGATATACACTCTGACACCCAGCTTCCAACAGCAGTGTTAACACACACACCACCCCTTCACCCCTCCAACTCCTTTTATGACCCAAAGGATACATTTTAGCTTGCGGGAAGGTTCTCAAACTTCTGAACATACTGTATTGCAGCTGCTGTAATAATAATCTGTTTGTGTATATATATTATATAAAAGGTGGGATCTTGTCATTAACTTTAGAGCAGCATAAAGCCTGCAAAGGTATGATACTTGCTTGAAACATGCAGTCTTAGGCCGCGCCTATTAGTGCGTCGATGGCGACACGACGGGTGACGTCACCCGTCGCCACAGGCGAAAGTTAAATTTCGCGGGCGGCGGCGGCGCGGGTTTCTTGACATTTGATTGGTTCAAGGGCTTTCACATGAGGCGACAGTCTTGAAAAATAAAATGTTGCCGGCCAACAGTTTTCGCGATGTCGCCGGTCTCCGTCACCTGTCGCGTCGCGCTTTACTATAGCGGCGGCGGCAATGCATTTGTTTCCGGGGTGACGACAATGTTGTTGCTCGCGGTCCCATTTGTTGAAAGGAACCGAGAAAAATTGGGAATTGAAACTCTCGCCGGCGGTAAGGTAAGGTGATATGCGCAATACCGTGAGTAATAACACCTGCTACCTCTGTAAATGTGGCACTCCCTCCAAACAATCATACAACACCTACTTTATCACGTTCAACATTTATTCCAGCACCCCGATAAATTCATTAGCTTTTCAAATACTCGATCAGCAAAACAAGATGGAGTTATGGAGGACAAATGAGGTTAAGAGCAGGATAGGTAAACAGTAAAAGCTTAAATGATACTGTGGTATAAGAGCTAGTGCAGGGCGGTGTTAAACTGTATTTACTAAACATGCAGCAGAGTTTCTGAGGAGGCACAAAGTGAACGAAAAGAAGACTTGCAAAAATCTCGTTTCTTTTTTAGTTGTACAACTTATCCCAATACACACAAATATAATAAAGCGTCTGTCTGAATTAGGTGTGTAATGTTTTGTTTTCTTTTCATAATGTCAAAAACAATTGTGTTGTCTATTTCCATGTGTTCTTTTACCTTATTCCCTTTAACAATATTGCTTCAAATTTCATCTAAAATTGTCTTGCACAGAATGGATTTGATCTCCGCTGTATTAGAAACATATATTTCAAATGTTTATGAAGACTTTTGGTTTGAAAGCTGCACATTGCTTGAACTATATCCTCTATCATAACTTGAAACTTTACTAGTGAAACAGATATTTACTTTGCTAGTTTCTTTTTAACATATTGTGTTCCAGGTTTCAGCAATAGGATTCATGTGTGTGGAAGATTTCAATTAGTTATTCTTTTTGAGAGTAAAAAAAAAAAAAAGATTGTAGTGGGGTGCCCCTGTCTCAAGAAATGGAGTAGCTTCACCAAGTCCTGCGACAGACCTGCGTGGAAGGAGAAAACGTTTCTGACGGCTGTTTTAAAGATGCATTATATGTGCCGGGTACTAGCACGTTGGGGTTGCATTTACCCATGGAAGTGAAAAGAAAAAAAAATCTGGGTGGTGATTATGTGGAGATTATTCCTTCCGGGCTATAGGGCGGCCTTAGCAAGGTCAAGTTAGAAAGAGGAGGCTTAAAAAGAGGAATATGAAAAAGAGGCTATATCCCCATACGTTTATTAATTGGATCCAGGCTTTCTCCATCCTTGCTAGCGTAATGGAGAGAAATCTCCCCATCTTGCTCTGCCCTGTTCAAATATCAGGACATGATAGGGTTTGTGCAGCGAAATTTTAGTGCAAAGGCTTAGTGGGAACTATGATGGGCCGTTCCGACAAACATGGCTTCTGCAAGCAATTCTCATGATAAGGGGGGAGTGGGTTGGTGGAGCAGCAGCGCAGCGCAGGATCTGAGTTCATGTGTTTTTACATGAGGGGGACTCCAGTTAGAGATCCTTCTTTTCTAATTACTTAAAAATGAATAATATTTACAAGATAACGGCCACCTGAAAACGATTTTTATATATTTTTTAATGTGTGTAATATAAAACACAACAACAAGATCTGAGCTTGTGTTCAGGTGGGGGCTGTACAAGAAATGTAAAATAGTCTTCACAATAATAGATCAGGTTACTAATGAAAATGAATGCTGAAAGTATTCCGTTGAATGTCTCTCCTCTTGTTGCATGTGATATTTCGTTAGGGAAATCTTAAAGATGAGATCTTCATCATGATCACTCCAAGTTTATATTATTTTTTGCGTGACTGGTATAGATCTCGTTTCTTACACAGCATTGTACTGTACACAGGATTTTCATCAGCCCTATATAAACAGGTTTACGCATTGTCTGCTGACTTCATTCTGTCAGGGATCAATTGATTGCACTCCACAATTCAGTGCAGAGAAAAAATAGTGACACAACCCTATTCCGCACAGGTTAGTCTATTTTGACAGATTTTAAACTTGCATTTCAGAACTCTTTGAATGTGGAAAACATTTTAGATTTAACTGCAAAATCAAATGCAGCGAACTCATGGAAGTACTGTTATCAATGTTCTTTCATTATAGTTTAATTATAAATCACAGTATGATGCTTCAGAAGTTGAAGACATCAGACAAAAAAGTCTGCCAGGCAGATGAAATTTCCTCCAACAGCATGTATGCAATCAGAAATCAATGAAAGCTCAGTTAGACTTAGAGTCTCATTATTAGGAACCTTTGAAAGCCATATTTATATATTAGTTTGCAAGTAAAATATAAGTATTTACTATACTAAGACAATCAAAATAGTGTGCGAGGATGAAAAAAAAACAGCCAAATTAAGGGTTTTGGTAAGAAGGAAGGAAAAAGTGTGATGCATGAAAGGTAGGAAGAATGGGTAACACTTATTTTTGTGAGTTTGGGCAAAGTCCCTTTAGTGGTGGACAGTGGTGGCCTTGTGACATTGCCCCAAAGTCATGAACTATTTGTCTGGTTTCTGGGGGGAGAATCATAATCTCAGCTCTCAGGCCTTGGTCCACAAAGCTCTGTTATTTACTTTAATGAGGCTGTTAACATAAAATAACACCTGTGGTAAGTGGCATCGTGTATTTCATAGCCCACTAACGCAATGTGTAAGTGCTTTTTTTCACTAGTAACAACACGCGTCGCTTACGAGGACTGCGCTGGTCTTCGTATTATAATGCAGCGATATGTTTTCTCTAATCTGCAAAAAGGGTGTTCCTATAAAACAGCTATTCCAAAGGTCTCTGTTATACATAATGAGGGATTTATGTAGAGTTAGTTAGGTCATAGCTAAAGGTGGCGTTACTCATATCCAGACCTTGAAATAGGAATTTTACAGGGTGGTGATAAGGTTAAGACCACAAGTTAGGTTATTAACAAATATTGTTATTATACATGGTTCTTTTTCTGCTGTCGTCTGTTTTTTTAACTCTTAATGAATCAACTATCAGAGACCTGATAGAATTGTACACAGGAATCTCCTTAAGACCATCCCATCCTCTATCTAGTCTTGTCTCCCTCCCCTTTTACAGTTGAAGGCCTTACTTCTTTCTTATCCTTCGCAAGTTCATTGATCGTGTGTCCCTGTCTCTCCTGATTGCTATTATTACCCGTTTATCTCATCCTTTAAGTAGCCTCATATGTGCTATTGTTTACATTAGTTATGCTTTGACTTAAATCTGAAACATGCCCTAATAATATGAAACAGACGAGGAAGACTTGGAAATTGAAGCAACAGAGTCACATGACTGAGTTATTAAACTTTGCTACTAAAAGCAGGAGGAGAATGGTCTTCTGTTACAATACCAACATATGTTTAATATTTACTAAAGAACATTGTCATCTGGATTCTGTTACAGTAAGTAATTGAAATAAAATATGTAATTTAACATCAATTATTTTTCTTTGCATTTAGTACTTTAAGAGCATGTGTGATGGGGGGCATGCGGGTGCAAATGTTTGTATCATATCACAGATGGACTGCAACACAAGTAAGTTTAGATTGCTTTTGATTTGGGTTAAAAATGTATGTATTGAATTATGAACTACTTGATAGTGCATCTAATGACCGTTTTTTATATGCATGTAGATTATCTATTATAAAGAACATGGTCTGATGGTTAAATAAATCATATTACAACTGCTCTGTAAGTAATTGTTATGCAGTACATTTTTATAATTTAACATACTGTTTATACAGAAGACTTGTATATACAACGTCAAAATAATGGATGATATTCAGATTATAGTCTGTGTCGTCGATAAAATAAAATTGCAGATCTTTATATGTATAAAAGAACATCGGTGGTTTTATAGTCCGGGCTGGTACTGGACAAATAAAGACAAACAGTATGCTAAATTTATTGGATTAGAGGGTCCATTAGAAGGTAAATTAATAATTTCTTGTAGAGCCTTAGTTTAGCTCTGTTAACCAAAACATAATGAATTGTTGAGGCCACTAAGGAGACTGAAGTGTTACGGCATCATGTAAGTAGATAAAATCCACATAGTAAAGTATGCTTCAAACTACATATATGCTAAAAGGCTGGCAACTTGTTAAATCTACCAGCGTGGTAGGATTTGACAGGAAAAAAGTGATGATGATGAAACTAAATTATTTGCTGATCTTGTCATTAACCTTTCAGGTCTCCATTATTAGCAATATGCAATAGTCCATTCTGTTCTGCTTATCATTCCATTATAAAAAGAATAGTTAAATTAAGTTTAGGTCACATAAAGTAATTTGGATGATATTTTGGGGATAATTGATTGACAAGAAAGGAGGGGACTAAATCTAATCATATATGACTTTTATAATCATGTATGCCCTTTACTCGGGGGCTTATTTGATATTTAGTGGGTATGGGGTTATCTTACCTAAACTAGAGTCCTCGTCGAGCAGAAACTCTTAATCTCTCCCTCTGTGAGCGAGGCATTGTTTTAGGGAATTTATGCGATTCTTAGGTTGTAGAGGGAAATAAAATGACCACCAGTCACCTTGCCGTAGCAGGGGCTATATAAAAGTGACACTCATATATTGTGATCGAATCAATCAATTACTACCAATCACAGTGATTGGTTGCAGTGCCAGGTGCTATTTAACGTTGGGTGGGACTAGCAAGTCCGGCTTTGTTTTTTGTTGGACGAGAAAAAAAAAACTGTACTAAATGTTGGTATTTAACTCTTGGGGAGCCAGAAGGACTGCGGCACCCAGATGTGCCTGGACCCTCCGGCAAAACTGCGACGTAAGGAACGTGGGTCCCTTACCGGGGCTAAGGCAGGAAACAGATTACAGAAACTTAGCTCTCTAAATGCACGATTTTGGCCACCACCTCATGTGGGCTGCTGGAGTGACACACCCCATGTTGGGGCAACCCAAAAGGTAAGGAACTTCGTAGTAGTAGCCAATACTGTAAGCAGCTACTGATACATTAAATTTATAAATTTAATAAGGTTGTAATTTCCAATTTATTTCCCCATATATTCTTTTTAGAGGATGGCGCCCGGGAGCGGGTCGGTATTCTCTTCACTACTTGTCAGTGCAGAGTACTTCAATACTTAAGGAGGATCCATACTCTTGCAATTACAGGCCAAGTATGTACACGTGTGCAGATAAAACAATGTCTTTGGTGAGCTGTTAGTTGGGTATTTACTGAAGGTTTGTGAGTGAGCGCTAATTCTATCCATTATCCATTCCATCCACCTCTCTGCTCCCACTACACTGGGAAAAAAGGGCTACTGGTTGTGGCAGCAATTGGGTGGCCAGGATGAAGCCCCCACAGGCCACATGTGATCCTTGGACTGCCTGTTTCCGACCAATGGTTCTAGCCCCCTCTTCATAGCTAAAGTGAACCATGAGGGGTTAATCGCAGTGTCTTTCTGATGGATCAGTCTTAGTTGGGTTTTAGTTTTATACAGTATTTGTTACGGAGAATATTAGTGTGCTTCTCTTCCCTGTCAATATGAAACACCTCAATCTGTAGTGAACAGAAAAGTCGTGACTTTCTCTCATTGTTCTGGAGTGCATTTCATGAGTCTCTACCTCCGATCATCAGTCATGTTCTTTCTGATTGTGTTTTTTCCAGGAAAGGCAAAAAAAAAAAAAGCATACGGTTACATGCAGATCACAAGTAGAGCTCTTTTTTCTCTGTCTTCATTTCATTAAAATTCTTCTTACATGAACTAGTAAGAATCTGTTGTCTGAAAAAGGAAAATTCTATCTCTCAAAATACATATGTGAAATTCAACATACGTACCAGAGTCCTACATGCTTACATAAAAGGATGTTTATGAAATTAAATTGGTTGTATAGAGAGAAATTTCTTTCCATCATTGAGAGGAACTCTTTGAATAAATTACATTCTTAATTTACATTTTTTATAAGGTTTTCCTCTGGCAGAGAGATTAAAAATGAATTAAAAAATAACATGAAAGCATTATTTTTAGTTACGGTATGCAGGCTAAATTAGAAACTAGGTACATACAAATTGAGTAAGTTTAAGTGATATCTATTAATCCACTAAACTTCTAGCTTCACAAGATCTAGGTTTTTTGATGCACAAGCCTCCCCTCTCTCTCCCCCGTTCCCATGTGTATTCTCTCCTTCTGTCTCCCCTCTCACTCTCCGTCACTTCTGACATTTTTTTCTCTGCCCTACGCCTCACTCTTACTCCCTCTTTCCTCACTCACCCCGCTCTCCTGCCCTCTCTTCTCCCTCATCATAACCCCCACACTCACTCCTCCCTCCGCCCACACCACAAATTTCCCCCCACAAGAATATATACCAAAAACTTCCCACCCTCAAATAATACAAAAAAATCAACCCCATCATAGATACTATATACAACCCCCCCATCCCCCCAAAGCATAAAAAAAACACCTAATCATACATATATAAAAACATATAAACCCCTCCCAACACTGCCCACAATTTTCAATTTGGCCCCAGTATCCAAAGGGGGAGATTACACAAGCGCTCCTCAAATTAAAACTAAGCAGCCAATGTGGATCTGATTTCTACAATCTAGGGTTCCTAAGACTTGATGCCCAGAAATGCCAAACCAATTGCTTCCATAACTCTCTCCTGTCTGCAGGCCATATCCCTAAGATCTGGGAAAAATGCCAGAGTGTTCCAATCTTCAAAAGTGGGGACAAAAACACTGTCTCAAAACAGGCAATCTCCCAATCCTATCCAAGTAATGGAAAAAATGTGTCCCCTCCCAATTAAGCGATTACTTTTCAAGACAATGTGCCTAGCAATTCCAATCTGGCTTTCGCCGCCAAACACTAAACGTAACCTACCTTGCTAAAAAGTTTGCAATGAAATCCAGTGTGGAATGGAACGGGGTCAACTCACGGTTGCAATATCCTAGATTTGCAAAGGCTTTTGATACTTTGAGCATTCTATCCTGCTTACAAACTCCAGAG
The DNA here is from genome assembly GCA_036426205.1 of Ascaphus truei. Lineage (NCBI taxonomy): Eukaryota > Metazoa > Chordata > Amphibia > Anura > Ascaphidae > Ascaphus > Ascaphus truei. Next base: position 8,463 of record WSYH01011789.1, read on the forward strand.
CTCTGGAATAGGTAAGCAGCGTTAAACTGGTTTCCAGTCCTACCATATCAGGTAGATCCAACATGTGTCCATCTCAGGCATCTAACCCAACCCCCTGGATATTCACATGTGGTGTGTGCAAGGCTCTGTTCCGGGGCCCTCTCTTCTCAGTGTGTTCATCAATGATCTTCCCACAGTGGTAAGGAAGCTTCAATACACATTATGGAGATGCACAAACTATATGCACACAGGCATAGCCTCTCGACCCTTCAACACATACTTCAGTCTGGTTTTTGAGACTCAAAAACTGGATTTCCCAAAAACAACTGTTTTAAACACTGACAAAGACTGGACAATGGTATTTGGGACCAAGGACTAAATGTAAAGCTCCCAGTGACTGAGCTCCTGATTAGAACCAACACAAAACACCACCCTAAACACCTGTCACTAGTTTTAAATACCTGGGTATATGGTTCGATCCCACTTACATTTCGGGAATGCACTTGATACCCTGACATCCCAAAACCTATGCCAAACTAGGTGTATTTTACAGAAACAAATCCTCCCTAAGCCTGCTGGTCGAAAGGTATTGCACAGCAGATGCATGCCAATTATAGACTATGGAGATATAGTATAGGCTCGGCACCCATAACCACCATAGCAAATTGACACCCTCTACAATTAATTGTTGTTTTGTTCTCAATGCAATACAAACACACATCACTGTGAAATGCTCAAAGAAACTAGATGGTCATCTCGAGTCTAGGCACCAGTCACCTTTCGGTCTTGCCGTTCAAATACTTCTAGGGGCAAGCTAACCATTATCTGAACAAGCTCTCGCCCTCACACATGCAGCACTTATCATCTGAGATCTGACTCCAAAAGACTGTTATGGGTCCCAAGGCTCAACAAAGTATCCGGCACGTCATCTCTTCTCTTACCGTGCACCCCAAAAGGAACAAACCTACCTGAGACACTCACATTCACCACCAGTTTAAGTTCTTTCAAAACAAAAGCGTCTCCCCATTTTTAATCTGGTCTGTAACTGTTACATAAGCCTATAATATACATCTTCTCACTGCATGCAATGTATTGTATATAAGTATACCCTGTTATTTATGTAACTGTATGTTTAACCATATATTATTTTTATATTAAACTATGTCAGGACATACTTGAAAACGAGAGGTAACTCTCAATGTATTACTTCCTGGTAAACATTTATAAATGAGCGTCCCACATTATAGAAGGAAATTGGTGTTGTATTTTCTCACTGCTTTGATATTTGGAAACTAATCAATACAGAGTTTGCAGTAGAAATGCGTTCTACTCCAGATGGTGTTAGGGTAGTATATTAAAAATGTAGTGACATGTCTTTGCTGAAAGAACAACCTTATTCTTAAGGCGAAATATTTTTACATTCCTCTATTCATAAGTTTATTTTATAATTGTGTGCACAAGATTCTTTTCAGAATAGAAATGGCTTCAACCCCACTAAGGACAATGGGCTTTTCTAATTTAACAGAGCCTTCTTTATTAGCTGCTGTGCTTTAGAATTATACTTTTCATTTCCTTTTTTAATCATCTTTCAGGATTTAAGCACCTTTGATATATTTATATTAAGTGTCAGCACTTGTTAACAACCTAGGGCATTATTTGATTGATGGCTTTTATATTTTTTTTATGCTAAGTTTCTCTATGCACAAACTATAATATAGACCTTCCAGTGGACCTGCAGATACAATACTTCTTCATACTGTAGATGTCTTTGTTCACATACCTTTCAAAAAACCCAAAGATCTCTTCTTTATTTGCAACATAGTTTGAGAGTACTTGAGAGAAGAAATCTGCAATGTTTTCAAAGCTTTGTGTCCACTATTACATCTGTAAAGTATTCGTCCGTTGATGAAAGTATCACAGCTACAGAATGGAATCTACACTTGTCCAAGATTGGATTTCTGTGAGACTTAAAAGAAGTGTTAGCACTAATCCAGTAATAACCATAACATGGTAAATGTGCATTTACTGTAAGGTGTGGTCACGGGAGACCAGGAATACATACCAGGGGTCAATATCGCCAGCAGACAGACACGAGTTTATAAAATTTTTATTGGAAAAACAGTATCCACACTGTACAAATAAATAGACAACACACATACTCACAAACTGGGGAAACGGGAAGTTTACCCTGCATTTCTAGTTGCAGGGGACCGCCTGCAGAGATTTCCCCTGTTATCTTCCTTCTTCTTGAACATGCCTACAGGGACGTTTTTTCAGGCCTGGGACGAACTGTAGATTCTGTATCTGTAGCTGACAATCATTCACCACCACTGGAGTTGAGCTAACTAGGGGTCTACCTTCAACCTTTTTATACCCTTAACACACAACTTTGAAACATTCAGGGCAGGTGCTGTCTACGTGCCCAGTCCCTGATGGGGTGGTAGAAATGTAACATTAAAAGAGAAACATACAAACTGCTACAGGGAAAGGTCACAGATAGTTTTGCAACATTCTCCTGCAACCACAGTAACCACTGGCCCATGAGGTGTGGGACCAGGTTTACAATACAGATATAATAAATATATAACATAATACAGCAAGTATTATTGATGGGTAGGGTTTGCAGGCTTAACCTTTATTAACAGCAGCCATATTTGTGTTGTGGGTGTGTGTGTGTGTGTGTTGTGGTTGTGGTGGGTGTCATTACATTTTAAGTTATGGTGGGTGAAAACTGCTACAAAAAAACCTCCACCGTTAGCATATAGCCAATAAAGAATATACTTGTGAGCACATTAACATGTCTTTGACATGTCTGAACAACCTGCCTTTCAACCATTACTCCCTACCATACATGCTCCCATGCAGGCAAGGGATTCTGGGAAATGACATGCAATGAGCACACAATGTGTTCACCTTTTGCCTGGAATACCATCCACATGGAGCCCATTTAAGCAGATGCATTTGCGTTTCACACAGCTTTTAATCACAGATGGGACTAGCAAGCTCACAAGTGATATTATTAGTGGCTATATAGTGTGTAGATTAATATATACATACATACGAAACAAACATATTGATAAAAAAGTAGAATTATTGGGAAAATGGAAGGTGTACATTTTTCCTTCACATACCGGTATTTTGATATAGATTTAAACGCTCTAGGGTAGGTACAGGATACCCACATTAACGTACGCAATGGGTCCAGACATGTATGTGTAAAGCAGGAATTACTTAAAGTGAAGCACTACCTTCCCCACTTATTGGTGCATGTACTGTACTGCAATCGTCATATACGTGCATAACTGATGTAAATAACGCATGTGTAACCGGCTCTATAGTCTCCCCGTTGCGCACAGCTTCGGTACAGGTAGGGAGCCCGGGTATAATACTGTTCAGGACATGCTGACAGGCACACATGGCGGACCTGGCCGTGTGCCTGTTGGGTGTGATTTGTCCTACTTGCGAGTGTACTTAAAAGTGAGTTCCTTAAACCCGGGGTATGCCTGTATCATTGTGTCAACACTATTCTAGCAATTCTGTGTTAAATGCTCGCAGCACTATATAAAATTTTTGTATAGAAACTTGTTTAGTTTTCTAAGTGATGTCAAGAGAGATTATCCAGCATTGCGTCATGCCATTACAATGTCTATCATTCTCAAACTCATAGTTCCTGATCAGCTATGGACTATTACAGTATTTACATTAAGACCTGACAACGTTAAGGAGAAGTGGGTGTGACGGCAGTGGCAGCATGACATTCCCAAATAAAGATTGAGCCTGCTGCTTGCTGGTAATGTTCTATGGTAATATGGAACTGAAGGTTATGTATCTGCTGTGGGATTGACTGTATTGAATGTAATGTGTTGACTCCTGTGTGCCTGGGCCAGTAACCATGGCTAAGTGACAGCATACAATGAGTCAGAGACTACCCTTTATGTAGGTGCAGTGTCTACGGGACAATGGGAGTTGGGGAAGAATGCGCCGCCTGTTTAGAGAGTACACACCACCAAAACGGAGCATTAGCCCTTGGCCATGGTTCCTGGCGTGCGGAGGCGCGCTGAGGCTGAGGGAAAGCAGGTGCTTTCCACTGGCCTTAGACAGCGCGCCGCCCGGGGGCGTGTTAGCGTGGTGTTTCAGTGACGTCACGGAGCTGGTTTCGCCCTCATTGGGTGAACCGCTCACGTGACGGCCGGCGCCTCCGGCACGCGCGAAGATTTAATTTTCTAAGACTACGCTTCCGCGCGCTTGCGGAAGCGTTAGGCGAGCCCCTACTAAAGCTGCCTCTCATTGCGGCTGTAGGAGCCTAAGTGCCGAGCGGGGAAAGCACGCCTCAGCGCGCCGTCCCGCCCGCAAGCAGTAAATGGACGCGGCCTTATCTCATCCCGGCAGCGAGGCGTTAAGCCTGCTAGAGGCCCTGGTACTGCATTGGGATTGGGGTTAGGGTTCCTAGTCCAATTGACCCAATTCCATTGGTACATTTCAATTTCCCATGATCACAGCTGCTCTTCGGGCTGGTCCCCTTCCCTTCGACTGGTTCGTTTATTTTCGACTCCTCACTGCAGATTGACTGCGGAATTAAAGGGACACAGCTGTATTGGTCTGTACCCGTGTTCTCATAATTCCAGATTGTAGGTCAGGAAACTATGCAAGTCCTATGAAGTCGAGCTTACAGTTTGTGTTGTTGGTCTGTGTCTGGAGACCAACTGTATCGAAACTGTGTGAACCTGGAGCGGTCATCAATAGTTACTCTTGGTATCTGGAAAGGGCTATCGAGGTGGCATCCAAGGAAGACTATCTGGTGTTTGCATCCCAAGATAGTCTGGTCAATCTGTATCGAGACAGGGTTTGGAACATTACAGGTCAGTTTACTATGGTCTGCTATAGTTATAGTCACGGCTCGACAATTATAAAAAAATGACCACTCGCCGAAAAAAAAGCACTTGTGCCCCCCGCCCGCCAAAAAAAACCAGACTAACACCCTCCCTTTCTCACCCCCCTCACGTTACCTGCTGGGAGTTTTTCCAGCAGCGGTGTGGTGGTGTTTCCCGGAGTGCTCTTGCAACTCCCGTGAACAGGCTGTGCGGTCAAATGACGCCACGTTGCCATGACAACGGAACGCTACTTGACTGTCACGCTGCGCTCACCACAAACAGGACGGAGACCGCGGGCTGAGGCGAGGTGGGGATAGAAGGCACCGACCCACAACCACGCAGTCCGTCGCGGAATGCGTAGTCCAAGTCGTACCGACGTCGTAGGGTTGGAGAGGATAGTGGTAGTCAGGGTACTTGCCGTGATCCGGGATTGGAGTAGAGGATAGTAGATTTCCGTAGCCAAGGTCCAGGGTAAAGAGGTTAGAATGGTAGCGAGCGAAGCCGGGTTCAAAAGTGCTTGGAGAAGGTAGGGGAGTCCAAAGAACAGAGCAGGTCAAGTAATTCGGAAAACAGACAGGTCAGGCCCAAGCAAAGTTCAAGCAACACAAAACAGCAGAGGTGAGCACCAATGCATAAACATGAAGTTTATCTCAGCAAGAATGCCAGACAAAGCAGGTATATATGCAGGGAGGGATCAATACATTGCAGGGGTGTGATCACGGTCCGCCAATGTGTTCGAGCAGTCAGTAATAGAAACAGCCTGCGGTCCATGCGTTCCACCTGGTGATTGCCTGGTTGCCGAGCCACCCGGTGATGCGTGCGCGATGCGTCGCGGAGCGCTGTCATCAACGCGGGTGTGACGCCGAGTTCCCTCCCGTGGGAGGTGCTGGCGATCTTCTCATGAGCGTGCGTTTACTGCCACTAGCCGTGCTGTGACAGCGCATAGGAACCCGTATGTGTGAGGTCACGGGCGTCCTGACCGGAGTAGCTGCGGAGGTGACATTATCCCCCCTTGAGGGGAGACCTCGCGGGCGACCCAGAGATTGTTTTTCCGGTTACCCTACGGTGGAAGCAAAATTGAGACAGGTGGCTGCAAGACCTGACGATGAGGACTCCCACTCTCTCTCTTCCGGGCAAGCTCGCCGTGTTAGACGATATGGCAATCCTCCTCTGGACATCCTAGAGTTGAGGATAGTCTGTTACGTCGTATTCTCGTTGAACGCTTCTAACCTCTACCAGTATAGTTTTGTGGAGGTTAGGTTGCCCCTGAGGGAAGGAGAGTCTTGGTGGTAGGTTTATAGAAGGGAGGGAGATGAAAACAGAGGAATTCTCATTAGAATTAGGCAGTTCTAGCCGATAGGCCCGTGGTTGTTATCCTTTTAGTGCTGTGAAGTGGGCCAATGAAGCGTTGGTGCCAGTTCCAGTTGGTGAAGTTCCTTTAACGATGTTTTTGGTGGATAACCAGACCCTTTGTCCTACAGAGTACCCGTGGGACTCTCTTCGTGTGACGATTCCGCTTGTCTCTTCGTAGTCTACCAGGTGTTGTAGGTTTTAGATGGAATCTGCTGCCATAAGTCTTGAAGTGGAGGATCTGTCCTCTGCGGGGCCGTGACTCCAGGACTTCGAGATGAGAGAAGGAGTGCAGAAGGATGGCCCTAGTTGGATCATGACGGTGATTGTTTGGAGATGATTCATTCCGAAGAATGTTTGGGGAGAATCTGGCCCAGGAAGAATCTGCCCAGTCGTCTAGTAGTCACCCAAAAGCACCCTTAAAATTGTTCCAGAGACGATTGGTGCTTCAGTTTGCCCATTGGTCGGGGGGGTGATAGACCTGACAAAAATGTAGTGTGAACGTCCATGACTCTTACCAGAACACTCTCCAGCTAACGTGAAATGAATTGGGATCCTCTGTCAGAGACTATGACCCGGGCTGGAGAAGTACCAATTAACCTGAGATCTCCCGATGACAAGACGTCAGACAATCATAGATGCGGTGGTAGGCCTTTCATGGACATGGAAGTGTGCCTGTTTGAAAACCTGTCCACCCACTACAAGTATGTGGTTCCATGCCTCTAATTTAGGCAACGCAACAATAAGTCATAGTATGTGTGTCCATTGAGTTATGGGATGGGTAATGGATGAGGGACCGCAGGTCTGTTGTGTGGGTGTTTTGTTTCGTGCACAATAGCGCATGAAGAACAAAAAGCTCGTATGGTATCTCCGTATATTGAGGCCACCAAACGTGCGTCGATAGACTCAGTAGTTCTTTGGTGCACGGATGACCAGCTGTCTTGGATGAATGTCCCCACCCATGACTCTCCTCTGTAAAGAAGTGGGAGTGAACAACCGATCCTCGTGAACTTAGTAATTCGCGGAGGTTGTTTGAGCCTGGTAATAAGACAAGGCGATGAACGTACGGCTGCCACAATGCAAAGGGGAATGGAAGAATGGTCTCCTGCTGTTCACCTGCTACTCCTTACCAGGAACTGTCGAGGACAACGCGTCGCTTTAAAATGTTTCTTAGAGCTGGGGATAATTAAAATAAGGAAGTTGAAGCTGTAAAGAATAGGACCATCTTGCCTGGCGAGACGAGTCGACAGTGCTCCCCAATGTACAGTAGGTTCTTATGGTCTGTTATTTGTGGACAGGTGTTCCGTACCGCTCAACTAGATGTCTCTACTTACTTCCTCCAAGGCAGTTTGACGTCGGGGGTAGGAGCTCCTGGTTACCCACGTCATAAATTTGAGCGGAGGCATTTTTTTTATGAAAAAATACGCACAGGGGTTGAAGTGGAGCTTGAGTATTCTTTCTCTGGAGAGTATGACCTGCTCCTATATCGAGCGTCTACCTTAGGAAAATGTATAATGAAGGATCTGGGGTGTACTTACCAACGAGAGGGTGCGTGAGGCGAATGCCGTCTTTATCCTCGCGAAGGCCTGGGAGAGCTCATTAGACCAATTAGTAGGGGTCAGCTCCTTTCGAGTGCGGCGCCGTGATGGGTGCTACTACCGATGATGAGAATCCTTTTGAATGAACCCTCCGTTAATAGTGGGAAGCCGGAAACCTTTGGAAGCCTTGAGGAGACGAGGACAGGGACCATTCAGAGTACAGCTTGACCTTGTGGGCGGGCCATAGCGAGTCCAGGTCCGATATAATATAGCCGAGAAATGAGTTAGATCTTTGTGGAAATGGCCATTCTCAAGCTTAGCAAATAAGTGGTTCTTCTTAAGCGCTGCAAGATTGTTTGACGTGAGTAGAATGTTCCGGCATGGATGGAAAAAAAGTAATATATCATCCAGGATCAATACAGCCGGTCCAGGATCCAGCAGGTCTCTAAAGATGTTCATTAACAAAGTTTGGGAAGACCGCAGGGGCATTGCACAACCACACGGCATAAACCGCGTATCGTAATGCAAATTCGCGACGTATTGAAGGCGTCGTCCATTAGTCATTCCTTGTTCTGATTCTGACCATAGTATAGGCGCCTCTGAGATCCAGCTTGGTGAGATCTTAGTCATTTGGAGTTTGTGCCAACAATTTCTGTTATTACACGGGAAAGGGGTTCGGGTGGCGTTATGGTAAGTTGGTGGAGACGCGATGGGTCTTGCAGGGTCTGAGGTTCCGTCCTTTTTCTTGACGAAGAAGGAAGAAAGAAAAAACCCGCCACCGCAGTAGGTGATGAGGATTTACGAATGAACCCCTATGAAGATTCTCCTGGATATATAGTCTCATAGCTTGAGTTAAGTATGGCCAATGGGTATGATCCTCCTCTGGGGGCATGGGGTACCGGGTTTAGTAGAAGAGCGATTGGGCAACGTACGCCACGATGCTGTGGCGGAGGAAGTTCCTATGCCAAGGGGTGTCAAAAGACGTCGCGAAACTCTTTCCTAATCTCCGGTTTAGCGGTTTTATACTGTCGGAATCGTGAGTTCCAGACTGGCACCGATTTAGGAGTAGCTATGCAATGTTTCTAAGCCATAGAACTCCAACGTAGCGGCGTGGGAAACCAGTCCAGTCGCCGACTGGATTGTGGATCCGGAGCCTGGGGAAGTCCTAGAATAGTCCGTGGAGGGAGTGTGGTAAATACAGTGGTTAAGGTCTCGGAGATGGAGGTCACCGGTCGAGATCTTAAGGGCCAGTTTGCAAGGAAATGACCGAGGCGCAAGGTCGTCGTCGATGGCTTCAAGGGCGGCTACCGGTCGATCTTTGAGTAACAACGGTATCTTATCTTGATTGCGAATCTTGGTCAACGAAGTTTCCCACTGACCCCGAATCCGAAAGGCCCGGGTCTGTTACGTGAAAGTCTCAACCGGATATGGAGATGGGTAAGGTAAATCCTAGGAGAGGGTTGTTGAGGGGGAGGGGGGAATGTTGCAGTACAAGCGTGATCCTCCTATAATCACTGGGCTTTGGCGTTCACGGTTTAATGGAGACAGTGAACACCAGGTGTTCCGTATTGCCACAAGTAGAGGGCACAAGGCCCCGCTCGTCTTCTCCGTTGCCTCATCAAAAAGGGTGAAAGAGTATCCTCCTAGCTGCATGGGTTCGTTTAGGATGGTGTGGAGAGTAGAGGGCCTAGGTGGAAAAAGAGGAAGAGATTGTAACATTGAGGGTGTGTGTTCTTTCTCCCTTTTCCTCTCTTGTAGACGCTGATCCATGCGGATGCATAGGTTTATCAGATTCTCCCATCAAGCAGGGCGATCAAGAATGCCAGTTCGTCCTTCAGACGTTCGGACAGACCCTGACCAGAAGGCTGTAGATAGGCCTACACGTTCAGCCGGTCTCTCCGTCGCCCACACCGTCCGAAACCTCCAGGGCAATAGCGAGACCACAGTCTGTCTACCTGGGGACAATTAAGCAGAGTAGATGAGGGCGGTAACCTTACGCCCTGGGGTGTCAAAAACCTTCTGAACTCGACGATGAAGAGGCGAGGTTTGTGAAGTAAGAGCGGGGCGTTGAAGCCAGATAGGGGATGCCCCCAGGTTAGAGCGGCGGCTGTCAGCAAGGAGAGTATGTATGCGACTTTGATAGTGAGGAGGGAAGTGCGAGGGGAAGTAACGCAAATGTATGGAGCACTGGTTCAGGAACCCTCGGCAACCGTATGGGGTCCCCAGCATAGTGGGGCGTAGGAATCTTGGACTCAGGATATGCTGTCGAGCGAGTGGGGAATGGTTTTGCAAGGGCGCGGGCGTGAGTTGATGTAGATACGGTTCAGGCGTCTAAATTGCTCGGTAAGGGTTATCTACGTCTGTTTGAGTTGGGTGACTATTTGTACTGAAGCGTGAATGATTCCGGTAAGTTGCCGGAAGCATTCTCATGGGTGTCGAGGCGCTTGGGCCAACTCAGCGGGCGTCCATGTTGTTGGGCTGCGCATATGGTCCGCTGCGGTTCTCACCACAACAGGAAGGAAAGACAGCGGGGAGAGGTGGGGAGAGAAGGCACCGACCACAACACGCAGTCCTGTCCGGAATCGTATAGTCCCAGTCGTTACCGAGGTCGTAGGGTTGGAGAGGTAGGGTTAGTATAGTCAGGGACTTGCCGTGTCAGGGATTGGAGGTAGAGGATAGTAGATTTCCGTGAGCCAAGGTCCAGGGTAATAGAAGGTAGAAGGTTGAGAGCAGAAGCCGGGTAAAAGTGCGGGCGCAGGTAGGAGTACAAAGAACCAGCCAGGTTAAAGTAATCAGGAAACAGAAAGGTCGGCCAAGCACAAAGTTTCAAGCACACAAAACAGCAGCGTGAGCACAATGCATAACAGGAGTTTATGTCCAGCAAACGCCGACGATTTCGGAGGAAGCCTAACGAATGGACGGAGAGAGGCCGAAGAGGACGGAAAAGTCAAGGCTGAGAAGAAGGATAGAGAGGCGGGAGACGGAACAGAGGAGAGAGAGGAATGCAGCCAGGAGAAGTCTATAGGCAGGGAGGAATCCTTACATTGCAGGGTGTGATCGGTACCCAATGGTGTACAGAGCAGCGAGTAATAGAAACATCCTGCAGTGTCATGCTTCCTGGTGATTGTGAACAAGAGTAAAGTGCGAGCTAGTATCTAAAACGTGATGAAATAGTGATAAAGTAATTACTATTTTGGGGGGCGGGAGTTTGTGCTGGGGGGGCGCGGGCAGTTGCAGAGGCCCCGCGCTCTTCCCCCAGGCATTTAAATTAAATGCCGGGGGATCGCGTGAGGCCCCTGCAACTGTTTACTTACCGGGATTCAGCCGTCTGTGTTGCATCGCCATGGCAACGCGGCGTCAATAGACGCCGCGGCACCATGTGACCTGACGTCACACGCCCACGCAGCGTCATCTGACGCCGCTGAAGGAAGGCAGGGGGGCGCGAGAGCCGGGGGCAGAGAGACAGGGGGGCGCAGCACAAAAAGTTTGCGCTCCCCTGTCATAGGGGATAAGACAAGAAAAAAAGCAATATAGCATAAAATAGTTTAATAAAAAAGATTATAAAAATCTTACAGGTAATTCACTCACACTTTGTAAGTGAAAAAAGCGCAGTAGAGAGTATTGCAATTGAGTCTCTCACACTCAGTCTTGGCTTTATTTGGCTTTATTTTTGTTAAATAAATCATGACACGGTGTAATATGTCATGTGTTGTTGTTCATCTGAGGTTGTATTTACCTAATTTTAAGACCTGCTAAGGAACAGATGATTGTTAAGTCCTGATATGTAAAACCATGGAATTCAAAGAGGGTGTACTTTCTTTTTCACACACAACTGGGTGTGTGTGTGTAGTGTTGTTGTGTGTGGTGTGTTGTGTGGTGGTGTGTGTGTGTGTGTGTTG
>WSYH01011790.1:0-20098 GCA_036426205.1 Ascaphus truei
TGTGTGTGTCCTCTTGTGTGTGTACAGGTGGGATAAGGCACTAAATCTCTTCCCACATTCCCCACATACATGCGGTCTCTCCCCTGTGTGTGTCCTCTTGTGCGTGTTCAGGCTGGATGACGCACTAAATCCCTTCCCACATTCCCAACATACATGCGGTCTCTCCCCTGTGTGTGTCCTCTTGTGTGTGTCCAGGCTGGATGACACACTAAATCCCTTCCCACATTCCCCACATACATGCGGTCTCTCCCCTGTGTGTGTCCTCTTGTGTGTCCTCAGGCTGGATAAGTCACTAAATCCCTTCCCACATTCCCCACATACATGAGGTCTCTCCCCTGTGTGTGTCCTCTGGTGTGTGTTCAGGCTGGATGCCTGACTAAATCCCTTCCCACATTCCCCACATACATGCGGTCTCTCCCCTGTGTGTGTCCTCTTGTGTGTGTTCAGGCTGGATAAGTCACTAAATCCCTTCCCACATTCCCCACATACATGCGGTCTCTCCCCTGTGTGTGTCCTCTTGTGTGTGTTCAGCTTGGATAAGTTACTAAATCCTTTCCCACATTCCCCACATACATGCGGTCTCTCCCCTGTGTGTGTCCTCTTGTGCGTGTTCAGGTTGGATGACGCACTAAATGCCTTCCCACATTCCCCACATACATGCGGTCTCTCCCTTGTGTGTGTCCTCTTGTGTGTGTCCAGGCTGGATGACACACTAAATCCCTTCCCACATTCCCCACATACATGCGGTCTCTCCCCGGTCTGTGTTCTCTTCTGTGCATTCTGGTCTAATAACCAAGTCAGACTCTTCTCACTTTCTCCAAGATCCTTTCCTGTGGCAGCTGCTAATATATATCTTTTGGAATGAGAAGCAGTTACATTGTTTATTAATTGCCTTGACTGGTTGAAAGATGCATTTTCTGTCATATTTATTGGAATGTTGCAAGATTGTTCTGCCCTCATCTTTTCCATATACTCATTTGGGTGTTTGAACTTCAGATGTTTGAGGAGGTAATCCGGACTGCTAAAAGCAACCTTGCAGTGTTGGCATTGGATTATTGGTGCTTGGCTTTGTACTAGACGAGACAAAAAAGTCACTGTTACACAAACTGTCTTACAAAAGGTCATGTAGGAGAGGTAAGTTGGCATATCCCAAAAGTTCAGGAAGTAAACTGTAGATGTACATTGTAAAAATGAAGGGTTTAGCACAACATGTGCAGCATTAGGGCCGGGAGAGTAGCTGTAGTGGATTATACATTTAAATTGGATCATAATATTTAACGATTTAAAAGGAAATCTCACTAGCTGCAAAACACCAATTAAAGTGGCAGAAATAATTTGATAGATAGTAAGTCGATAGTTTCAGTTTTGAAGGTATAATTCAAAAATATTTGTACAATGAATAGAATACGTGTCTCATTAGAAGCTCACATATCAGTCACCGGGTGTTCCCGTTACCGCACCATGTACCAGGTCTCTAATAGTTATAGGATGACCCAACTTTCTGCTAAATCTGCATTGTTAAATCAGGAACCAAATGCAGAATTATTGTATTTTTTTTCAACTTAAATTTTATTGAAGGGTCACATGTACATCAGACATTGCAAACATTTTTATCCACATCAATATCAGAACAGAGTCCAGCGTCCATGTAGTCTAACTATTCACAAGACAGACTGGGGAGACAGACAGACAGACACCTCTAGTCTAAAAGTAAAGAAAATAGGGTGGGCTGGGGGGGTATCTTCCACTGTGGTTCCGCTGTGAGCCTTATTACCTCCGGCCCATCTCTTACAGGGGGGGGGCTGGGGTCTCCCCGGCCTCGTCCGTGCCCTTCCCGCGCGACTCCTAGTATTTCTGAGTTATCCCGTCTGTCTATTTTTTTTTTTTTTCTGTGCTGCCGCCCCAAGGGAGAACGCATTTCTCTCTATCATTGCCAAATTGCGGACCTTTCTACCCCCGGTATATCTAACTGGGCCAGCCACAGCATCCAGACTTTTAGATAGTTTTCGCCTGTGTCATTTGCTAGACTGGTCAGCTTCTCCATCTGACATACCTTCCAGATTCTGTTCCGAATTGCCGCTATCAATGGAATCGCATTTTGTTTCCAACGTGCTGTGATCTCCCCCCGCATTGCCGTTGCGAAGTGAGTTATCAGTTTATGAGCGTGTTTGGGTAGGCCTTTTAACGGTCTGTTCAGAAGGAACAGCCACGGGTCCAACGAGACCTTTACGTCTAGGATTCTGTTCAGCCAATCTTTGATGTGTTCCCAGACCCCGACTAATTTGGGGCAGGACCACAGCATGTGCAACAAGTCTGCTTGCTGTTCACATTGTCTAGGACACAATGGGAAGTAACTAGGCAGAAATTTAGCTAATTTTGTGGGAGTGTAGTACCATCTCATCATAACTTTATATGCGTTCTCCCGTAGGGTCGTGCACATGGAGCTCTTGGAGACTGCCGCTGTGATTTTCGTCCACTCCTCTAGCTCCAACACCTCCCCCAAGTCTGACTCCCATCTGGTCATGTAACCTAGTTTTTCCGTCACTACTGCGCCCAAACCCGTTACTTCCTTGTACAACTGCGATATGAGTCCCTTAGTGGTTGTCCCTGAACGACAGAGCTTTTCGAAGTTTGTTCATTGATTTATCGGTTGATGAGCCTGGTAAAATGCTCTGATCTGGAGGTATCTAAAGAATTCAGCATTTGGGATACTTTTATTAGCTTTCAGAATATCGAATGTTTGTATGCCTCTTCTACCCTCACAGATCTGTTAATTGCAGTTATAGTGGTTCTTTCCAGATGCGAAGTTTGGTACTGACAGTCCCGAAGCAATAAAGGATTATCCATAGGGATCCATACTGATGTAGTCATTTTCACTTGAAAATGTGGTTCTATGCCTGTTTTGTATCAGATTGATGCTTTTAAACAGGGTCCGAAAAAAGTGCTTTATTTTGGCGCTAAACAACGCTGATTATCGCACGCTATTAAGGCACATTTTTAAGGCCGGTAATATGGCATTATTGGATACCGCAGTTTGACGCATCTGGCCCTTTGACTCAAGTCAGGTTTAGTTATATTAAGTTCTAGTTGACCAGTAATGGTGTATGCAGATCTATTACTATTTGCAATTTAACATCAGTAATAAGACAATAGAGATGTAAAAACAACGTAACACACATATTCCTGATTACCTTGTGCTGGCGCGTTACTTTTGCACAGCGTACCCCACTTGATACCAAGCTCTTTCCATATTCATCTCCATACCAGACCAGGAGATCTGTGTGTGGGGGGAGGTCTGTGCAGGTTCTGTAGTAGACTTTCCTGTGGTACTGCAACGCCACAAGGTTCTGTTCTTCCTCGTTTCTCGCACAATTTACAAACCTAAAATTGGAACAGTTAGTGAGGTCTCAAAGTGAAAGGGACTGAAAGGGTTAAAATAAAAGCCAGGACCTCCATTTTGTCTGCTTGAACTTTTCCCTACGTTACATGGTATATGTAAGCAGAAAAGCGACCTTCACATATGTAGGCAGTATTTTCCAGCTTCTGCGAATTGTTTTCAGTTATAGTAGAACATAGCCAAGAGTTTTATAGAAGCAGCATCTCCTTCCCCCACCCAGTCCTCCCGTAGCTCACATGCAGAGTTTTACAGAAGAAGCAGCAGCAGCCTCTCCTCCGACACCATGGATCATCAAGCAGGATGCTTGAGGCGAGGACTGCATGCGCGCTCCTAAGAGAGAGGAGGGTGGGAGGAGAGTGGAGAGTGGGGGGTGGGGAGAGCCAGGGGCTGGAGTGAGTGAGGGCGGCCAGGCAGAACCCCTGGGACTGCTCCACAGAGCCCAAGGGTTCCGCGGAGCCCTGGTTGGGAATCACTGCTATAGATAATGTGTACGAGTGGAAATTTCCCAGCTAAGTTGTTATTTTGTAATAGGGAGGTGGCGAACACACAAGGCAGTGCACTCAGAGTAGAATTCACTTAGATGCACACCACATACATTTAAAATATAACCTTTATTGACATTACATAAAACATATATTACCGATAATGTAGGTGTAACCAAGATTAAAAATAGATAAATTAAATTTGACGACTGTCTTCCATCTAATCTAGATATTAAGCCATGAATAGCAAATAAAGCTATAATCTAGGAGATACAAGGCAGAAACAGCCGATGTTTGGTTAGACCCACTAGGACCAAAACTTAGTTGCACCTATAAACCCATAGATTGATAGTACCAGATAGGTGCCTGAAGAGTTAATCATAGGTGGGGACTCACTAGATAGAAAATAAGGTATGAAAAAGTCCTAATAGAGTACTGCTCAATAGCGTGGTATACTAGGTAAATACAATAGTGATTGTCATAGATATATGTGATTCCAGCAAGAGAAGAGGTGTATGCAGCAGAAAAGGTGGAACTCCCTAGCGAGCAGGTTCAAATGATGGCAAAGCCAATATCCTGACCAAAACTGCACCAGAGTCACACAAGATAACACCGCAGATGTTATGAGCCTTTGACCCACACCACTATAACACAGGCACAGCAAATAAGGTGCACGTTATGTGAAACCCACACTCAAACTATGAGGAGTGTAACTTTGGTCAGCTGTAGATTGTCACTTTTAGAATAAAAAGACTTCCAAGTAGGAGTCTACAACATCATACGTGCCCTACGCCGTTTCCCAGCTCAAGAGGAGCTTCCTCAGGGACATTTTTGCAAACGAAAAAGGCAAACCTATTTTATAGGGGCTGATTGCAGTGACACACCAAATCAGCAGCTTCCGCACATGGCAGATGCAATGGTTTAAGAGTTGTAAAAAAGTTTACCTGCGCATGGCATATGTCGTATATATTACGGTGGAAAATCTAAATTTTAAATGGTCAATGCATGCATCCGGAGCAGGTTTGAAAGGCCTGGGCAAATAATATCACAAATCGCATAGCTCATACAGACTCACCTATACTCCGAATGTTGGTCAACTGCAGACATCGACCTATTACCAAGCCATAGACGCGGCGTGATAACCAGTACTGCGCTCTTGCCTGAGACGTAGTGCGCATGCGTCGCCTGGTGGAATAGAAATTGATGCCGAGTGGAGAATAACTCTCCTCCATATAACAAGCATTGCTGAGTTGCCTCTAAAGGTCTTTATGCATGCGTGCCGACATAGTGATACTTCAGAACAATTGGTCACAGCACGCATGCGTGTGCTGATAGAAGAAAATGCAGTTTGGCTGTGTAGTGGAGGGGAGTGTGGTGTGCATCTAAGTGAATTCTACTCTGAGTGCACTGCCTTGTGTGCTCGCCACCTTCCTGATTCACTTCAGTTCACAGGTTTGCACCCACGTGATAATTATCGAATTTCCATTAAATTAGTATGGTCCCTATTTGATCACTCCCTATCCCTTTCTTTGTTTTTGTAGTCGTTATTACTGGGGTATCTTCTTTTAGCCCCTTCTTGGCGGTTGATCCTAGCTGCATACATACCATGGCGGGGTTTCTAACTAGTAGTATGGACACCTCTAGTTGGCATGAAGAAGCTAAAAGTGTTTTCACCAAAGAACCATTAGCAGCCACAGAGGGTGAACCTGATATTGTCAACTATTTTAGAAATGTTACAAAGCTTTTGAGAACCAAGACACGAGTCTGGTGGGAGATCACCAGCCTGCAGAATTACATACAACATAATATGATCCCTCGTGGACTCAGATTGAAGCTGAGCCCTGCATATCATATTACTTCAACTGACTTCATTGAAAAATGGGAAGATACATTATCTAATTGCTCTAAAGAACTAATGTCTTTACTAATTGAATATGAAAATACACGTTTTGAGACTACTAATAAAGATCTGGACATTAGTTTAAAAGATATTAGCAAATATAACAAATTGCAGGAATTTGAAGAACATCGAGCGTCAACTAGAATTGAACATGGTTAAATTTAAAAAGGAGTTAAAGGAGCGAAAACATAGAAAATTCCTGCGTGATAGTGAAGGACTATGAAACAAATACTGTGTATAAATATCCAGTCAGATCCAAGAGACGGCCAAATTTTTCTGAGTATTCCACCTCTGAGACTGATGTATCAGATGGGGAACAATCCACTTCCAACTTGCGTGGATCTGGGAGAGGACGGGGTAGAAAGGCCACTAAGGCAAATAAGGTGGGGTTTTTAGCCCAGGTACAACTAAACGCAGAGTCCGTAGGGGAAAAAAGAACCCTAAGAGAAAGGAAAATACCATTAGTTCCCAGCCAGTAACACCAACTGATACTGTCACCGACTCACTACAGATTTTCAATCTGTCTAAACATATTTTCAGTCCCGAGCAACTCAGTTTACTTAAGAAGGGTCTATCCTTTTCACCCACGTCCGACTTTAATTTGTTCGAGTGGGTGAAGGATCTAAATCTTTTTGGGAGGAGACTATTACTACACAAATTTCATTCTAAACGGTCTAGTGATGAAGTCGCTATCTTGAGCTTACAAGATAGGCAAAATTTGGATGATTTAATTATGCTGCTCGAACAAAGTACATCTACTGATAGTGACATCATTGGCCCGTTTACGAACCTCAAAAAGAAAAGTAATTTTACACCTTCATTAAGTATTTGTCCTGCTGTGGATCTGTTTGTCTCGTGTGTAACCAGGGATCTTGAAGCTGAGCCTACACAATGTAAAACAGCAAATAACCTGACAGCCAAAGAGAGAAGTGGCCTAAAGGAACTTTTGTCAAACACTATGTATACAATTAAACCATCTGACAAAGGTGGTAACATCGTTATTCAAGATACCGATGCTTACGTAAAAGAAAATCTGAGACTTTTGAGCGATAGGAGTGTTATGAAGTCCTGGCGAGCAGTCCAACATCACAATACAAAAAAGACTTACTCGCGATATTACAAAAAGGCCTTGATATGGATCTGATCAGCAGACAGGAATATGATTTTATGTACTCTAAATCACCAACTGTGGCGACATTCTATACATTGCCTAAAGTACATAAAAAACAGCGATACCCACCTGGTCGCCCTATTGTCTCAGGTAACAACTGCTTGACAGAGGGAAGTAGTGTGTATATTGATAAGGTCCTTCTGTGTTTTGTAACTAGTCTGCCATCATATGTGCAAGACACTAAAGATACTCTGAACAGACTTAATGGTATCAATATCACCCCCAATACAACTTTTGTTGGTTTAGACGTAGAATCGTTATATACTTCCATTATCCATGAGAATGGTATAGCTGCTGTTGAGTATTTCCTGTCTTCTAGAGGCCCTAGATTTGACAAACATAATAAGTTTTTCCTGGACTTATTGCGCTACATACTAACACACAACTATTTCGTATTTGACGGGAAATACTACCACCAGACCCAGGGTACAGCTATGGGCACTGC
Source organism: Ascaphus truei (assembly GCA_036426205.1). Taxonomy (NCBI): domain Eukaryota; kingdom Metazoa; phylum Chordata; class Amphibia; order Anura; family Ascaphidae; genus Ascaphus; species Ascaphus truei. Next base: position 7,396 of record WSYH01011790.1, read on the forward strand.
ATGTGCACCAACATATGCGAATCTGTACCTGGGCTGGTGGGAACGTATTTACGTATTCTCGTATGAATTATCTACGTATACTGACCATATTACTCTATGGATCAGATACATAGGTGATATTCTATTGTTGTGGGAGGGTCCTCAATTACTCCTTCAGGAATTTGTCAAATGCCTTAATGTCAACAACCTCAACTTAAGACTAACGACTGTGCTAAGTTCTGAATCTATCACCTTTTTGGATTTAAACATCTATGTCGACTCTGACTTTAATATCCAAACTAAGGTATTCAGGAAAAGTACCGCTACTAATAGCCTACTACTTGCACAGAGTCAACATCCACCTAGTCTTATTGCTGGAATACCAACAGGGCAATATCTCCGGTTAAGGAGGAACTGTTTCACCACACAAGAGTTCATCTGTCAATCCAAAGAGTTACGAGATCGGTTCTTAAGTCGCGGATATAATATCAAAACGCTTAACCGTGCGTATCATAGGGCCTTGCACAGTAATAGAGAATCTCTGCTTACTTCTAACTCAACTAAAGTGCAGGACTCGACTATACGCTGCATCGGTACCTATAATAAGAGATGGTGGGCAATTAAAAAGATATTTGCCCGCCACTGGCATCTCCTTTTGACTGATGAGGATTTGGCTAAGGTCCTAGGACTGAGACCTACAATCACTAGTAGACGTTCCAAAAATCTACGTGACATTTTAGTTCATAGTCATACGTCTCAGGCAAGAGCAGCAGTGACTGAGTTATCACGCATGCGCACTGGTTGTAATAGCGATGTCTGCAGTTGACCAACATTGCGGAGTAGGTGAGTCTGTATGAGCTATGCGATTGGATATTATTTGCCAGTGCCTTTCAACTCCTGGGATGCATGCATTGATCCATTTAAAAGTTAGATTTTCCACCGTAATATAGCGACATATGCGCATGCGCAGGGTAAACTTTTTTACAACTCTTTAACCATTGATCTGCGCATGTGCGGAGCTGCGATTGGTGTGTCACTGCAATCAGCCCCTATAAATAGCTTTGCCTTTCTTCGTTTGCAAAAATGTCCCTGAGGAAGCTCTATAGCTGGAGGGAAACGTGCGTAGGGCACGTAGTGATGTTGTAAGACTCCTACTTGGAAGTCTTTTTATTCTAAAAGTGACGAATCTACAGCTGACCAATAGTTACACTCTCATAGTTTGAGTGTGGGTTTCACAAACTGGCACTTATTTGCTGTGCCTGTGTATATATGTGAAAGTTAGATTTTCCACCGTAATATAGCGACATATGCGCATGCGCAGGGTAAACTTTTTTACAACTCTCTAACCATTGATCTGCGCATGCGCGGAGCTGCGATTGGTGTGTCACTGCAATCAGCCCCTATAAATAGCTTTGCCTTTCTTCGTTTGCAAAAATGTCCCTGAGGAAGCTCCATAGCTTGAGGGAAACGTGCGTAGGGCACGTAGTGATGTTGTAAGACTCCTACTTGGAAGTCTTTTTATTCTAAAAGTGACGAATCTACAGCTGACCAACAGTTACACTCTCATAGTTTGAGTGTGGGTTTCACATACTGGCACTTATTTGCTGTGCCTGTGTATATATGTGTGGTGCCTAAGGCTCATAACATCTGCGGTGATATCTGTGTGACTCTGGTGCAGTGTTGGGTCAGGATATTAGGCTTTGCCACATTTGAACCTGCTCGCTTAGGGAGTTCCACCTTTTCTGCTGCATACACCTCTAGTCTCTGTCTGGAACACAGTATATCTATGACAATCACTATGTGTATTTGACCTAGTATTACCACCTTATTAGGAGCAGTAGTCTGGTATTAGGACTTTTTCATACCTTATTTTCTATCTAGTGAGCTCCCCACCTATGATTGTAACTTCATGCACCTATCTGGTACTATCAATATATGGGCTTTATAGGTGCAAACTAAGTTTTGGTCCTAGGTGGTCTACCTAAACTATGGCTGTATCTGCCTTGTATCTCCTAGATTATTAGCTTTATTTGCTATTCAGTGGCTTAATATCTAGATTAGATGGAAGACAGTCGTCAAATTTAATTTAATCTATTTTTAATCTTGGTTACACCTACATTATCAGTAATATATGTTTTATGTAATGTCAATAAAGGTTATATTTTAAATGTATGTGTGTGTGTGTGTGTGTCCCTGTGTGTCCTTTGGCCCGTCACTCCGCCTCAGGCCAATGAGAGGTGTGCGGGGGCGGGCCAAGGGACCAATGAGATTTCCCCTAGGGACACCGGACATCCAGGCAGGCAGGCAGGCAGGCAGGCAGGCAGGCAGGCAGGCAGGCAGGCAGGCAGGCAGGCAGGCAGGCATACAGTGCTTTCACTAATATAGTATAAGATATAAATAAAAACCCACATACACACATATACACCCAACAGGGGTGGGGAAGATGCCGGCTCGAAGCTAACCATATTACTTGGTGCCAAAACAGTCATAGCATAAGTTACATATAAGGCTTGTGACGGTGCTCAGGGGTAAGATATAGTATATAGCACTGCCATCTACGGCACTTATTCCTTCACCTACAGTCTCTGTAAGTTTCCCATGAAACCTCTTAGATTGTAAGCTCTTCAGGGCAGGGATTTCCTTTCCTATTGTCTTATTTTGCTGCACTTATTGTATAATTATAATTCCCTGTACTGTATTCTTTGTGAAGCGCTGAGTACACGTTTGGCGCTATATAAATAAAGACATACAATACAATACAACAAATGCTACAAAGCCAGTGAAATTGTTTGGGGAGTGAAAAGTGCAAGAACTCCCCCCTCCCGCCCCCATCATACACAATAAAGTAATGATATTAGTAGACATGAGTCATAATGGCACCTATCAAAGAGTGTAGTACTTGCAAATATTGCAGTTGTGTGGGTGGATCTGCAAAATCACATGAAAGGAATTAGCTTCCATACAGGGACTCTCTCTAAAGCACAACTGTTTTATTTCATTAATCAGCGATAATTTGGGGTATTACAGCTGCATTTCAAGGTGGTAAGTAGGCAACAAAACAGACACACAAGGTTATTACTGGGAGTTATACTGTATCAGTGGGAAGCAATTAGCGGGGGGATTTTTTAATCAGTGAAAGTTTGGTGGCAAGTTATAGATATTATAAGCAGGTGGGCACTCTAACACTAAAAAACAATAGGAACATAACTAGGTGCTAGCGCAGGTTGGATAGCAATCTGCGGGCCCAGCCGGGAATACTGAGGCAAACAAGAAACGGCAGAAACTAACAATTCAATGAAAAAATGGTCAGGTGATGCAGCGTGAATGTGTACAGAGAACAGAAGCACAACGTTTCGGGGGTCAGCCTTCTCACGGATTTGGCTTTGTCTTATACAGTCCCACACCGCGCGTATTGTGCTCTCACGGGTCCTGTTACTGAGAAAGTCCAAAGGCAGAGGTGTGCAGCGCACAGCAATAAGTAGAAACTTCTTGATAAAGTGCACTAGCACGAAACGCGTAGAAGGGTTGCTGCCCTCGATTTTATGGCTTGTCAATATTGATGTTTTATGTAATGTCAATAAAGGTTATATTTTAAATGTATGTGGTGTGCATCTAAGTGAATTCTACTCTGAGTGCACTGCCTTGTGTGCTCGCCACCTTCCTTGTCAATAAAGGATTCGTTTGCCAGACCTGCACTTTCTACTTATTGCTGTGCGCTGCACACCTCTGCCTTTGGACTCTTCATCCTGCTACAGCTGCATGCTCTGGAAGGGAGGCTCTGGGAGATCTGAGTTACGTGAGTAATTACCTGGGGCTAACCCAATGAGGAAGGGGAGGGTGTCCTAGGGCAACCTACCCCAACCTTCAGGGTAACCTTAGTGCCCCCCTAAAGGATTAGCACTGTTACTACTTTATTATCAATACCCAGTTTATGCTCCCTTCCATCACATATATACGGTCCCAGCACTTTTGAGCACCATCACACCACTAAACCCTGTTACTGAGAAAGGGCAGGCATGGCACGCCGGACGCTTTCTGCTCACAATATATCTCTGTGTTCATATTTTGAATTGTCTGCGTCCGCTGGGATAAATGCTGACCGTGCCTCCACCTTGCAGGTACTGTTACCTTTTGTGTCATGTTTGGAAATAATTGCAACCGCGTGCGTTACATTATTTTAGATTCAGTTTGCTACAATGCTTATTCATGGAGCCCCTCCCCCACGACTGCAAGGTCCCCTAGACCAGGGGCGAGCAAACTTTCTGTGCTGCCCCCCCCTTGCCTGGCAGCCCCTATGCTTGCGCCCCCCCCTTACCTAATATCCAGCGTCAAATGACCCGCCGGGTCATGTGACATTACATGACTCCTGCGGCGTCATTTGACGTGCGTTGCTATGGCGACGTTTCATGCCTGAACGGCAGCCCGAATCCTTAGCAGTGCTCAACCCGACTTTTCTCATTTCTACATGTTCAAACATCTTCCATCAGGAAGGGGTAACCACACCAGTCAGATGTTACCAAATGACCAGCTATATACACTCTATTTTATTGACTTAATGTCCTAACACGATAGGATATGTTAGAATAAACACAGCACACCAAATCATATAGAAAGACCCCCACTACCCCCAATATATATAAAAAGACCCCACCCCCCCAATACATATAAAAATATAAAAGCCCCCCACTCCCCCAATACATATAACAAGACCCCCGCTCCCCCAATATATATAAAAAGACCCCACCCCCCCAATACATATAAAAATATAAAAGCCCCCCACTCCCCCAATACATATAAAAAGACCCCCACTCCCCCAATACATATGCTCGCCACCTTCCTGATTCACTTCAGTTCACAGGTTTGCACCCACGTGATAATTATCGAATTTCCATTAAATTAGTATGGTCCCTAGTTGATCACTCACTATCCCTTTCTTTGTTTTTGTTATTTTGTAATATGCTAATATTGTTACGCCTATAATTAACACTTTATTTTTCTGTATAAATAGCATTGCTTTTCCGCAATAAAGTTGAGATGAAGAATCAGAATCACTCTGTTTCTTTCTTCATTTCTCGAGCGCTCATACGTCACCAGATTGAGGTGCAACAGCAATGGGCGTGGTTAAGTCTCCCCGGATCAAGCAACACTGCTTCCAGTCACAGCTAGCTGTCCGAGGTGGTCCCCGGTGTATTTTAAGTTTACGAACCTAACAATTGTGTCAGAAGCAACATTCCCACAGGGTAGTGAGTATATTTGATGTTTTCTATCTCACCCCCCACTGGGTCTTTTCTATCTCACCCCCCACTCTTGGTTAAATTGTGACTGTGAAATTAAGGGTTAAGATCCCCAAGTGTTTTTTTTTTTATAACTTGTATTTTATTGGAAAAGCATACATAATATACAATACAATAGATGAGTTTGGAATGGCGTCTTGTGTACATAAGATATACATATACCATTATAAATCATCTGTACACAGGGGTGAAGGTGGTGGAATCATACGGCTTTTCGAACCCTAATCGGCCTTACGGCGTATAAGTAAATCATATAGTAATAAAAGTAATAAAAGTAATAAATGTAATAACCGGGGTCAAATCATAAAAAAAAAACCTCGGAGGGAGGGAAGGGGGGGAGGGAGGGTAAGGGGGGGAAGAGAGCTGGGGAGGGGGAAAGAAAGGAGATCCGAGCCTCGGGCCGATCTTGAGGGTATTAGGAATTATAGTCCCTGTCCGGCTGTTAAGTGTATGGTTGCCTACACTGTCCCCCCCAAAAGAGAATGCATCTGTTGATATTAATGCCAAATTGTGGTACACTCGATCCCCGGGATATCGGTCTGAGAGCCATGGCGTCCAGACTTTTAAAAAATTGTCGCCAGTGTCGTTAACTAAACTCGTTAACTTTTCCATCTGGCAGATGAACCAAATGCGATTTCGAATTTTTGGGATGTTTGGCATATCGGGGCATTTCCACAGTGCTGCGATCTCACATCTCGTCGCGAGTGCAAAATGTGCTATTAACTTGGAACTTGCTTTTGATAAGCCCGGCATCGGTCTGTTTAGTAGGAACAGCCACGGGTCAGGGGGAATAGGGAGGTCAAAAACCCTCTGGATCCAATGTCTGATTTCTTCCCATATAGGGGATATTTTTGGGCAAGACCACAGCATGTGTAACAAATCTGCTGATCCGCCACACTGTTTGGGGCACAGTGAGGAGGATCCCGGCATGTATTTAGATAATTTTAGTGGGGTGAGGTACCACCTCATGAGGACCTTATATGCGTTCTCCTTAAGTGTGGTACATATGGAGCTTTTTGCGGAGGCCAAGTAGATGGTGCTCCATTCCTCGTCTTCCAGGGTTTCCCCTAGGTCTGTTTCCCACTTGGTCCTGTATGAGGGGATCTGTTGTTCTATGTCAGCAGAACCGACTACCTCCCCGTATATTGTTGATATAAGTCCCCTTGTGTCGGCGTTAGCCCGACAGAGCTTTTTGAATTTTGTCAGGGGGGGGGGGGTATGGGCAAATTTATTATAAAATGCTCTGACCTGGAGGTATTTAAAGAATTCAGAGTGAGGTATTTTTTTTCTAATCTTAGGTGATCAAAGGTCTTGATTTTCTGGTCGTCTCCCTCCAGGTCTTTCATTCGTGTATAGCCTTTTTGTTTCCACATCGGGATACTGGTCCCAGTCATGCCGGTTGCGAACACTGGGTTATTCCAAATGGGGGACATAAGCGAGTGCTTTGATGTCAGGGCATTCTTAAATTTGGTCGCCTCCCAGATCGATAGAGAGTTGGTCATTGAGGTGAGCGGTATCTCTCTGCGGTTAAACGCTGTTTTTGGTAACCAAATCAGGCCGCTGAGTTCCTTTGGGGAGCATGCGGCATTTTCCAGTTCTACCCACCTTTTCAATTGGGGGTTGGAGTGCCATTGAACAATTTGGCTTAATTGGGCCGCTTTATAGTATGTTAATAGACAGGGTACCGCCAAACCACCAGCAGCAACAGGTCTTTTCATATTGGAGCGATTGACTCTCGATTTTTTCCTACCCCAGATAAATTTATAGATTTCTGTTTGGAGCGAGAGTATATCTGTTGTTTTAACTGGCACAGGGAGTGTCTGGAAGAGGTATAGGATACGCGGTTGTAGGTTCATCTTGACACTATGTATCCTACCGATCCAGGATATCCTCTTGGAGGACCATCTACGTAGGTCTTTTTTAAGAGTCCGAATTAAGTTGGGATAATTTGCACTATAGACGAAGTTGGCCTCTCTGGTGATGTGGATTCCTAAGTACTTTGTGTTTCTGTTGCCAATTGAACTGAAAATTCAACTTCAACAGCTTTTCCGTGTGACTGGGGAGGTTAATGTTGAGTGATTCCGATTTGGATTGGTTAATTTTGAATCCAGATATCTTTAAAAATCTGCTCAGGAGGTCGAATAGGTTGGGCAAAGTGGTGAGGGATTTTGTTATGATTAGAGGATATCGTCTGCATACAGGGCCGCTTTGTGCGATTGAGAGTAAGCGTTTAACCCTGCGATATCTGGGTTAGCTCGTATTCTAGCAGCTAGTGGTTCGATACATAGGGTGAATAAGAGGGGAGATAGCGGGCATGCTTGTTGAGTGCCACTTTTGATTTGGAATGAAGGTGAGGAGAAGCCCTGATGTATAACCCTAGCTGTAGGGTTTGAGTATAACGACATGATCGCCCTACTCATCTGATCCCCGAAGCCAAATGCTGCGAGAGTTTCTTGTAAGTATGGCCAGTCTATCCTATCAAATGCTTTTTCAGCGTCCAGACATAACAGCATGCTTTGGGTGTTATTTTTATTAGCCAATTCTACCAGATCAATAATTCGTCGGGTGTTGTCCGCTGCTTGTCTCCCTGTGATAAACCCGACCTGATCTGGGTGTATAAGTCTGGGTAGGATAAGACATAATCTATTGGCCAGTAATTTAGCATATAACTTGATATCTGTGTTAATTAGGGAGATCGGCCTGTAACTTTTGCAGTCCAGCGGGTCTTTGCCAGGTTTGTGTATTAGTGATATGGACGCTCGCAGCATGTCCCCGAGGATGGGAGCTCCTGCTAAGATTGCATTAAACATGTAAAAACTACAACAACAAAAAAACTACCCCCGATATACAATTACTACAGGCAATCAAAGACACCAAGATAGAATTGAATATGTTGCTAACCTCCAAGGCCGATAATTCACTGAGTTGGTCTAAGAGGAAGTTTTATGAGAAGGCCAATCGACCGGATACGATGCTAGCCCGAGCACTGAAAGACAGGCAATCTAAGTTTAACATCCAAGCTATACGCTTAAAATCTGATGTTTGTACGGCCAATCCACAGAAAATAGAAGAATTTGGAGAATTCTATAGTTCCCTATATGATGGGAAAAAAGTGGCACATAATCAAAAAATGAGCACAGCCTTAAGAGATTTATTAGCTAACTCGAACCTGGGAAGATTGACAGAGTGTGACCGACAGGCCCTGGGCGCTGACTTCACATTGGAAGAGGTATCCCAGGCTATTAAAGAACTTAAACCATCAAAGGCACCTGGCCCAGATGGTTTCTCAGGGCTCTATTACAAGAAATATGTAAAATATTTAGCCCCAAGGTTGCTCCACATGTTTAAAGATCCCCAAGTGTTTAACAGGTATTCCAGACTCTGAGTGTGTGTGTGTCAGGAAGTCTAGGTTGAAATCCTAAAAACCAGACTGCGCTGTCATCTCTGATCTAGATGCACGACTTTTGTACATTGTGTAACGTATAAGAATGCTAATTACATATCTAATATTTGTTATAATTTCGCTATTTTTCTATTAGCTACTAATGGACTCTGGAAGTAAGCCAGAGTTTATTAAGAATAATACTAAACATGTTGTCCTTTGCAAGCGTAAACCTGGTCAGACTCCTAAAGAACTTGTTGCTCCGGCTGGTGATAATTATTGTGACCCGTTTGTAGATTATGCGGCAGGTTGCTTTGTGCCCCTTTCTCGGCAAGGGAATAAGGCAATGTATTTTAATAATGGACGACACCATGATAGGAGACAAGGCAGAAGACATAATAGACAGAGATCTTTTGCTGAACTCAGAAATCAGCCAGGAGGAAGAGCTCAGAATAATAGTGCCTGTTTTTACTGTGGTAATTTTGGCCATTGGCAGAGAAAGTGCCCCTATCAGAGTGAAAATCAGGGAACTGCTGGTTCGCCCGGGAAGGCTCAGGGTGCAAGTCCCAGCTAAAAAAAAAAATGCTATCTCATGTAAAAAGTTTGTTTGTATCTCTGATGAATTTGTCCTGAATTATTCCCAGTGTGAAGGAGTGGAGAGCGGAAAAAAAAAAGAATGGGCATATGATATTCAGCCCTGTCACTGGTGATAATTTAAAAGGTTTATTCGTTCTGGACAGACGAATCAGGTTTTTAAACCAGACACATTCTTTTCCGTTTGCTGGATTTCTATCTCAAAGATAGGAGAGAAACAGCCCCTCCCCTCCAGTTTAAATAATGCGCAGCATTTGCAATCCAGACATGAAAAGTTAACTAGCTCTGTAACTTAAGAGACCAAGTGTGTGTTTTCTGTTTGTGTGTAACCAGTAAAAACACATTTCAAGTTTATTTCTATAGGATTAGGATAGGTTTGGGAATATTTAGAAAAAGAAAAAGGAGGGAATTCTGGGAAGTGCGCCTGCAGGGGTCCAAGCTGTTATGTATCATGTGTCCAGTATTATTCACAGTACTATTCATATGCTTCTTTAAGCAAGTGTGTCTTAAGGTGGATAGAGAGGGTGCAAGTCAGGTATTGAGAGAAAGGGCATTCCCGAGGAGTGGGGCAGTCAGTGAGAAAGGTTTAAAGCGGGAGAGGGCTTTGGATGCAGAGTGGGTGTTCTGATGTATGGATTCCACCTTTTCCTTAAAATAGTCAGCAAAATCCTGAGGTGAGATGAAGGAAGAATTGGCGTGGGTTAGACTTGTGCGTGTTGAGTAATGAAGAAAACTAGGTTTGTTTAGCTTGAGAGACGGCAGAGTTGAAACAGGATAGCATAAATTTGTAGTGAAGGAAGTTTGCGAGAGTATGAGATTTCTTTCAGAAGGCGTTCAGAGGAAAGTGTTTAGGAACGTAGCATGCTCTTGTTGGAATTTATTTTGTGTTTATAAATTATCTGACCTATTGGTACAAATGTCCCGTTGTTTTTATTTTTGGGATGCAATAAAAATGTAATTTTTAGGGCTGTAGAGGAAGCTGCATTTTGGCTTCGAGCTAGTGTTGCAATCCAGTAATTATTATGTAGTTTATGGAAAAAAACGTTCTTATCTGTTCGAGGTCATTTGGCGCAACACCCAGGCTGGCGTTATGCCCAGATGAACAAGCTCCGAAATCATTTTTATTCAAATGAAAAATGTTGAGTGTCTTTTAAAGGCAGAACGCAAGCAGTGTGCTCGGCACTTTATAAAGAGACTATATTATTCCATTTGAGAAATTACTGTGGAGGCATATGAGACTATATTATTCCATTTGAGAAATTACTGTGGAGGCATATATAAAATCATTTGTCTATTAACTGAATATGTGATGTATTTTATATCTTTTAACCATTTTCTTTCCAACTGTGTCCTTTTTATTATAAGCAGTAGTTATTGTCAAAATCACTGTGTAAAATATTTATAATTCTAATTCTGCTGCAGACCAAGCAACCAATATCCTAGTTGCTAATTTATTACAGTGTTTTTTGTCCTCACTTTTCAAGATTGGGACAATTCTGGCAGTTTTGCAGGTCTTAGGGATATGGCCTGCAGACAGAATAGAGTTAACTATGGAATGAATTGGTTTGGCAGTAGCTGGGGCACCAAGTCTTAGGAATTTAGATTGTAGCAGAGTCAAGTCCACATTGACTGCTTAGTAAAACAATTAGTAAGTACTGTATTGTATGCAACTAATATATTTTTGAGTCTCTCTAGGCACAGGTCAAAGTTGAAAGTGCACCTACTCGAATTAAGCATTTCCTATGCAAGAATGTTCTTCATCCCAGATGATAAGGCCCATTTAAAGTACTACTCACCACCATTACAATGTCAGGGCGTGCTCACCACAAACGAGACGGGACCGCGGTGCTGAGGTGGAATAGGATATAACGCCACCCACAGCCACGAGGGCACGTCTTGAGAGTAGAGTGGTCTGGGAGTCCGGATCGGGGCAGGAGAGGTACGGATGGTAGAGGGTGCTGTTTGTCAAGTCCGGGGTTAGAGAGAAGGACGTAATCGTTTACCGTTTGCCAGGATCGGGATGCCAGAGGTGCGGAGAGTCGTGTTGCCGTATGCCGAGTTCGGCATGCCAGACGTGCGGGTAGACGTAGCGGAAGCCGGTTCGGTACACGAGGAAGACTGCAAAACAAGACAGGACAAGACAGGACTAGGGAGGCAGAGAGTGATGAGAACAACTGGTTCTATGCTCAGCCAACGAGTCAGTGACACTGTAAGGTATATATAGGAGAGAGGGTCCAATTGCAGCGCAGCAAGGTGAGGGTGTGTGGAAGGGCCAGGCTACGGCAGGGATAGGTCCAGCATGAGTCCCAGGGGAGGAGCCATAAAGCCCAGTAGTCAGACTGCATTTGCTTGCAGCAATGGTTTGAGGTGCTGTGCCTTTAAGGGGTTGGTGCGGCTCCGTGTGGCCGCGCCTTTGTGTAGCTGTGCTTGCGGGCGCGTGACCGAGCGTAGCCGCCGTCCCAAGAGTAGAAGAGGAGTTTTGGCGTGCGCGCGCCCACGTGGAGCTGTGATCGGCGTTCTGGAGAGAGGCTGCCTGCGTGCTGCGGGAGGCCCCGTCGGAGCTGCAGGTGAGTGAGGAGCACGCCGAGGACGGCGTGACTCCCAGACTTTTACAGTACCCCCCCTTCTTGGGCGACCTCCGGGCGTCCATGACATGGCTTGGAGGGATTCTTACGATGGAAAGCCTGAACGAGTCGAGGCGCGTGGAGATCCCGGTGGGGAATCCAGGAACGTTCCTCTGGTCCAAACCCCCTCCAGTGGACCAGGTATTGTACTCCTCCTCTGGAAATCCTAGAATCCAGGATAGACTGAACCTCGTACTCCTGTTGACCTTGGATCAGAAGAGGAAGTGGGGGAGACGTGGTCTTAGAAAAGCGAGGACTCTGGAATGCTGGTTTAAGCAACGATACATGAAAGACTGAAGGAATCTTCATCGAGGGTGGAAGGCGTAGGCGATAAGCCACAGGATTAATCCTCCTGAACACAGGAAAGGGACTGAGGAACTTAGGTGCTAGCTTCATGGTAGGAACCTTTAGTCGGATATTCCTGGAAGAAAGCCAAACCCTGTCTCCTGGGACGAATTCCGGGACCGGGCGTCGAAGGCGGTCTGCCTGGAGTTTCTGTCTCCCTGTAGCCACCTTTAAGTTCTCCTGAATCCTCGTCCATAAGTCTTTCAGCCGGGAGATGCGCTTGTCAACCGCTGGTACTCCTGAGGATAGAGGAGAGAAGGGTAGACGGGAAGGATGAAAGCCACAATTTATGAAGAAGGGAGATTCTTGAGTGGTGTCATTGCGAAGGGAGTTAAGAGCAAACTCAGCCCAAGGAAGCAGATCCACCCAATCATCCTGTGTATCGGTTATGAAACACCGAAGGTATTGTTACAGGTTTTGGTTGGCCCTCTCCGTCTGCCATTGGTCTGTGGGTGGTATCCCGAGGAGAATTGAAGTGAAATACC
>WSYH01011791.1:0-20098 GCA_036426205.1 Ascaphus truei
CTGCTCATATTAGTCGACCTCTCTGCAGCATTCGACACCGTGGACCACCCTCTTCTCCTTCACATTCTCCATACTCTTGGTATTCGGAACAAAGCTTTATCCTGGATCTCCTCTTACCTCTCCCATCGTACCTTCAGTGTCTCTTTTGCTAACACCTCCTCCTCCTCTATTGGTCTCTCTGTGGGGGTACCCCAGGGCACTGTCCTGGGACCCCTTCTCTTTTCTCTCTACACACTCTCTCTAGGTGACCTAATCACATCTTTTGGGTTTAAATATCACCTCTATGCTGACGACACACAAATTTATCTTTCAACCCCTGACCTTACACCTGCTATACAGACCAAAGTTTCTGAATGCCTCTCTGGAATATCATCCTGGATGGCCATCCGCCGACTGAAACTTAACATGGCAAAAACAGAGCTCCTTATACTTCCTCCCAAACCTGGCCCTACTACCTCCTTCCACATTGCTATTGGAAATACGATCATTCACCCAGTAGCCCAAGCACGCTGCCTAGGGGTTACACTTGATTCCTCTCTCTCATTCTCCTCTCATATTCAAAACGTTTCTAAAACTTGCCGCTTTTTCCTCCGCAATATCACAAAGATACGCCCTTTCCTCTGTTACTCAACTGCTAAAACTCTGACTCAGGCCCTCATTCTCTCATGTCTCGATTACTGTAACCTCCTGCTGTCCGGCCTTCCTACCTCTTACCTGTCTCCCCTACAATCTATCCTAAACGCTGCTGCCAGAATCACTCTACTCTTTCCTAAATCTGTCTCCGCATCTCCCCTCCTGAAATCCCTCTCCTGGCTTCCGATTAAATCATGTATCTCACACTCAATTCTCCTGCTCACTTTTAAAGCTTTACATTCTTCTGCCCCTCCTTACATCTCAGCCCTAATTTCTCGCTATGCACCATCCCGACTCTTGCGTTCTTCTCAAGGATGTCTTCTTTCTGCCCCCTTTGTATCTAAAGCTCTCTCCCACCTTAAACCTTTCTCACTTTCTGCCCCACACCTCTGGAATGCCCTTCCCCTCAATACCCGACTAGCCCCCTCGCTATCCACCTTTAAGACTCACCTGAAGACACATCTGCTTAAAGAAGCATATGAGTAGCACTGGATAATCATGGACACATGACACATAAAGCTTGGCCCCTGCAGACGCACTTACTAGTATTCCCTCCAACTGTCTCTGTACGTTCTCCTTACCTACCAATTAGATTGTAAGCTCCTCGGAGCAGTGACTCCTTCCTTAATATTACTTTTACAGTATGTCTGAAGCACTTATTCCCATGATCTGTTATTTATATTATTTGTTATTTATATGATATGTATTACTACTGTGAAGCGCTATGTACATTTATGGCGCTATATAAATAAAGACATACAATACAATATAATTAGGGATTCCAGTTTTAGGTTTGATATGAAAAACACGGAAAAACCTGACTGATCATTTTGCACTTTTAGTTAAAACCAATAAAAACGGGAAATTAAGCCTTGTTCCCTATTAAATTCCACCTCGTGTGGTGACTTGTCCACAGCTCAGACACAAAAGCATCACGAGGGAGTATGGAAACTAAATAAAAGTGCACCAATAAACACCAAATTCTAATGCGTGTCAATATTTTTTCATTGTTAAAACCGATAAACACTGATTTTGTTTTTTATAACGTTAAAACACTGGGGAAAAAAACGATTTTATGAAAAAATAAACACAAAAAAAACGGAATCCGAAATAATATAATATATCCCTTCAGATCACTTATGGCCCGGTATATATATATACAAATCACCAAAAAATCTACTCGCCCAACAAAAAAATCTACTCGCCACCTAGTACCAAACGTGTGATGCCTGGGCCAATAGGAGCTCGCCACGATGTTAAATCCACTCGCCCGGGGCGTGCAAATGTATAGGTTTGTCGAACACTATATTATATTATATATATATCATATATCATATATAAAAATAATATATTATATATATTATTTTCTATTATTGATATATATATATCATATATATATATAATACAATATCACACCAACAACCACTGATATAAAATCAAATACTGTATACGAATATAATACCACATGTATGTACACATACATGTACACTACTGTTAGTGTGTGGGTTCATTATATATCTATTATATATATATATATATAATCATATATATATATATTTATATCATATCTACATAAACATATATATCTCTATCTCTATATATATCTGTAGATATATAAATATATATAGTATAAGGCGTCACGGCCAGAACATAATCACACCCAACTACAATGTAAGGATCAAGGCTCAACAATAACAGTAATAAGCCAAAAAGATTGGAGGTGTAAAAAAGTGTACTAAACCTGTACAATGTACAAGATGTCAAAAAAAGCTGGCACACCATCAATGTTTCGTACGCACTAGCTTTATTTCGCTTCCCATGGAAATATGTGTGTGTGTGTGTGTGTGTTTGTGTGTGTGTGTGTGTGTGTGGTGTGGTGATGTTGTGTGTGTGTGGTGTGTGTGTGTGTGTGTGTGTGTGTGTGTGTGTGTGTGTGTTGTGTGGTGTGTGTGTGTGTGTGAGCTCTGAGAACCCCCAAACATAACCACATAATATATATGTGTCAAAAGGAGTGCTACTGGGCGTGGCTAAATGTATATGTAGCCTAGCCTCCCAGCCGCTACTTCTTTTCCTGGACTTTTCCAGTGTAAGTCCTGTTAGGTGCAGGCAGTGGAGTGGTAATTGCTTCAATAAGGTCTGTGTGCTTTTGCAGCCGTGGATGTATCCGCAGTATCCAAGGGCGGGCCTTAGCAACAGCCAGAGAGTGCCAGCCTGAGGGAAGGATACTAATTGGTTCATCTGCAAGGTATGATGACCAATGAGTATTCAACCTGCTCTGTTAAGGGGCAGGGTTACAATCACCAACCCCAGGTTATAAATTCTGTCACTTTCCTAAATTTTGGGGGCTCTCTTTCCTCCCCTGCAGAGTGAACACATCTACACTCTGTCTCACTAGGCCTCAAGCCTTAACCATGGCCTTGCAAGAAGAGAAAGGCAGAAAAGGATGCATCTGATCTGTTGTAACATCTGCATGCAATAAAGATTCAGTTGTACCAGAACTTGTGTAAGTCCATGTCCCCTATGAAGAACAGAGGTGTCAGTATGGGCCATCCCTGCTATCACAGAGGATCCATGCTAATCTGCAACCCTGTCCTGTTTCTCCCCACAACATCGCGGAGCACTCAGCCCTCCTGTTTACCAATAGGTACAGCACAACACCTAGGGAGTTGCCAGATAAGAAGCAGACCCCCAATATCACTTAGGGTGGGGGTACAAGGGCTACATATATAAACAAAAAACAAAGATGACCAAAGCTACTTCCAATGTGACAAAAATACAGAGTGCAATACCTATATATTCTCTTGAAAAAAGGTCATTTAGTTCAACCCTTTGGCCAAAGCGTCTTAAGCCTGCTAGCCAACTTCAAGGCACGACCATGCGTGTATGTTATTGTGTGCCCTGACTCCTTTACTAATATATATATTGCGCGATCTCTATAGCAACATAGGACGCCTTGTGGATACAGCGGACTGGTTCCTTGAGCGGGACAATCAAGCGCTGTGCACATGTCCGTCGCGCATGCGCCAGAGAATCACCATGGTATCAAGGACGCTTCCCAGGACATAGTCACGTGAGCGGGCTGGGACCTATAGGAGGAATCCATCACGGCTGAAGCTGGTCCTCTCTGATTATGTTTTTCACCTGCATTTTCACGCGTTATATGGTCCCTGAATGCTTGTGATGTAAGAGAATGTGTGTGTGTGTGTGTGTGTGTGTGTATACATACATACACACATTCTCTTACATCACAAGCATTCAGGGACCATTTAACGCCTCAGGTTATAAATCGCATACTGCACAGGGGGAGGGAGAGCCTTCACCCACAGATGCTTTGTTTCAGGAAAGTTTTTTGGCTGAATCAATTGTCACACTGCCTGAAGAAGAGATCATTGTATCTCGAAAGCTCACACAAATAAAAGCATTTAGTTAGCCACAGAACGGTATCGTCTATCTGTTTTTTATTTTATATATATATATATATATATATATATATGTGTGTGTGTGTGTGTGTGTGTGTGTGTGTGTGTGTGTGTTTATTGTGTCCGGGCTCCCTTAAACTATAATTATATTAGTTAGCTAAGCACGCACAGGGCTTGAGAAATAATGAAAAACAGAGTTTATTCAAAGATTCGACTTTTCGGTTCTGACGAAGGAGATAGAGAAAATAGAGAATGAGCGAGAGAGAATGAAGAGGAGGAGAGTCACAATGAGAGAGAGAGAGAATGAAAGAAGAGAAATAAGAGAGAATGAGAGAGAGGAGAAGATGCATAGCGAGCTAGCAATGGATGGCACAACCGGCGGTACCAGGAAGCAAAGAGAGGTGATATGGACAGATAGCTGAGAGGGATTAGTGAAGGTTTGAGTTGTGTGGCTTATTGGTGGTGGAGCTTTGTGCTGAGGCGGTGGCGCTATCTTTACTGGTACCGACTTACAAAAACAGATGCAGTTTCCAGGGAACAGATGCAGTCGTCGCATGGCACGAGACTGCAGAGACAACCAACAGATCGTGACACTATGGGGGAACACGTGGGATAATACATAATTGCCCCACACAGGGCAGTGGATACACCCATGTTTACTCACATCACAACACAACTTTTACATATAATCAACGATTACACACACACACCCACCACCACACACACACACACACCAGCACACACACACACACACCACACACACACACAACAAACACAACCTGTTACACACTGTACAAACCCTTACCACATCCAATTTACAATACATACAAACCTGTTGATGTAAACACTGTCCAACACACAGTAATACACACATGAAGTACCACGAATGTGAACACAATGTGACCCCCATCCCCCACATGGTTAAAAGGTGAAAATAGCACAAGAACAGCTGTGACTGAGTCAGCGATGTGAGAAGCTCACACCTGATAGCCCCACTGTCCTAATGAAAATTTGTGTGTGTGTGTGGTGGTGTGTATATCCTTCCTACATTAGCATAACATTTATATATATATATATATTCATATATATATTATATAATATATATATATTATATTAACTGTATATATAGATATATAAATATTATATAGTATCAACACACCACACCTATACTTATAACAGTATATTGTATAATACCCACATACCTACATTATATTATAGTATATATACCTAACATTATACATTATATAGTGTATATGAAATATATTTATACCATAATATATTCATATATTATACGTTACTATGTATGTGGGGTGTATATATACTATATATAACATATATAATAACTATATCATATATATATCAACACTGCATACCATTTACTAGTATATACAAACCATACACCTCCTTATCCCATATACAGTATATAATATATATATATATGCACATAACCTAACATTGTGTGTGTATATATTATATATATATATATATAATATTATAAACTATATATATATATCATATCTAATTATATATTATCTAATTACCTAATTATATATCTAATATAAAATAATCATATATATAATATATATATCATGCGTGTATTATGTATTAGACAGCACACGAACAAATACACATTAATAGGTTGTGGCTCTGAACAAATGCTACTAAATACACAATATGAGTCGTTAATCTGTCGTCTAAAATCGCAAGGTTGACTATGATGCCATATGTCTTTTTCATCCTATCATTATGTAACTATGTAATACATATATACACACGACAACACATCAACCATCACACACCACACCTACATAACCGTAGATACCAGTTATGTGAGACACACCTGAGACCTATTCCCAATACACACAGTGTCCCACATAAACGCATACAAACCAACTGTGAGAACCACTTGAATGTCCCCCGTGTGAGTATATAACTCCTGTATGTTGCCCCACACTACCGCTGAGTCATTAGTCCCTTGCTAATCCCTGACTGGGGTATCCTCCCCTCCCTTAGTCTTTGCCCCTGGTAGGTTTCATCCCCTCCACTGTGTTCCTACCCCCTCTCCCACGCTCACTGCTGGTCCAGTGTATCCTCACCACCCAACCCCCCACCCCCCCTTTTTTTTTGTGGAAATCCTATACGGGGTATCACACAACCCCCTCCTTGTATTTTTGGCCAGGGTAGTCTGCACTACCCTTGCTACACCTAACCACGGTCATATACCCCCCACATTCGTGCCCCCTGGCTGGGGTATCCCCTCTCCCCCCCCCATTTCTTGCCCCCCGTAGATGAGGCAAGACTCCGATGCAGATAATGAAGAAGATAGAGAAGAGGCGCAGACGAACAGATAGATCATCCATGTAACAAAAACCAGCCAAAGGTTAACACCATCATTGAGAGAGAACCAGCTCTAGAGAACACTCTCCAACACAAAGAGACGCCTTAGAGAGACTGCTCCGAGAGAGTGCTGGAGATACTGGCTCTTAGAGAGAGGGTTGATAAGAGAGTGAGGTGTTTGAGAGATGGCTATGAGAGTCGACCTCGTGAGAGACTGCTTTGAGAAAGTGCTGAAGATTACTCTGGGACTGACTGTTAGACGTCGTTCGGAGAGAGTACTGAGTAGAGTGCTGAGAGACGTGAATGGGGAGATTGAGGTAAGCTGACTGAGATAGTGCTCACATATAGGAAACTGCAGGTAGACACCTCCATGACAAGAAGATGAAGAGAGGGCTGCCCACTAACGAGGAGTAGACCAGCCAAAATGGCACTATGAAAAGTGTGCGTCGCGGACGGGTAGAAGATTGTCTCATAGGCAGTGCAAGAGACAAGCTTGTAGCAAGGATATAGACGGTGCACTGCAAGAGCAGACTCAGCCCAGGAAGAGACCACCACCGCACTCTCCCCTGTGTTGCATTGTTGTGGCATAATGAATGTCTCAGTGTGTATGTTATGTAGTGCTTGTGTCACGTGTGTATGTATGTGTGTCCTGTATGTGGTGTGTTGGATGTGTCAGTGTGAGTTCTGTGTATGTGTGTTAGGTGTGCATGTTTAGGTGTATGTCTGTGTGTCGATGTGCTGTTGTGTCGTGTCATGATGGATGTGTAGGTCTTGTGGTCAGGCTGGTTGTATTATGTGTGTCAGTGTACTATGGATCCAGTTGGTATGTAATTAGTGTGTGTCAGTGTATTGTTGTCAGTGTGTTATGTGTGTGTCCATGTGTGATATTTATGTGTGTTACAGTTGTGTTGTATGATGTGTTCAGTAGTGTATGTGCTAAGGGTGTCAGTGTGCAACTGTGATATGTGTTCCAGTGTTAGTGGTGTGTCGTGTGTATGTATTGTGTGTCATGTTGTATGTATGTGGTGTCAGTGTGTATGTATGTGTGTCAGTGTGACTGTATGTGTGTCAGGTGTTGTGTGTCATGTATGTCAGTGTGTGTCAGTGTGTATGTATGTGTCATGTGTAGGTTCTTGTCCGGTATGTATTTGTGTGTCTTGTGTTGTCAGTGATTGCTCTCCCCATTCTCATCTGTTGTTCTTCAAGTGTCTCCTCATCTCTCTCCTTCCTGCTGTGTGGTGTCCCCCTTCTCTTTGTGTGCTGCACCCCTCTATGATATCCAGCGGCGTAACGGCCTCCTTCAAACCACGCTGACAACCCTCTCATCCTCACAGAGAGCACTGGTCTTGCGTCTCTCTTGTTCCTCTCTTCTCTTTGCTTTCTTCTTCTCATTACCTCGGTGTACCCTTCCCTTGCTTGCTCTAGCTTCTCTCTCCTCTCGTCCCCCCCTCCCTGCCTCTTTTAAAAAGTTATTCTTCTCCTCCCTACCTACCCTCCCTTCTCTAATTCCCTCCTCTCGTCGTCGCATCCTCTCGTTCCTATCACGCTCTTATTTTCTCATTTGAATGCCTCTCTTTCACACACCACACTCTCGTGCTTTATTCCGTTAAATCTCTATATTTTTCTCAGTCTTTCGTCACTCCACTTTCCATCTACTTACCTTTTGCACTTAAAACTTACACATCTCTCCTCTCCTTTCTATATCACACAACACACACACATGTAACACACAATGTGCTATACAATTGTACCAGGTAATTTATGTTTGCGATCCACATAGAGTGACCACAGTGACACATAGTCGCAGATTGTTGTAACTAGCATCTGATAGTGACAATAACAGACAACAAGAGACCTAGAGTCTGTCCTCCACCCCCCGCATGGTGACACAGACAGAATGGGAGCTATGAGTGCTTCCCCTCCCCGCACAGGTGACACAGTGACACAGCCGAAGGGGAGGTATGAGATCTGTACCTCCCCCCTGCAGTTGACCAGTGAACACAGTAAGAGCTAGGAGTCTGCCTCCACCCCCCTCATGGTTGACAACAGTGACCAGACAGAAGTGAGCATTAGTTCTGTGTCCCCCCCACGACGTGTTAACAACAAATAGGTAGCTATGTAGTCTGTCCCATCCCCCCTGCAGGTGACACAGTGACACAACAAAAAGGGAGCTATGAATCTGTACCCCCCCTGCAGGGTACGAACAGTGAGCACCTAGGGACTAGGAGTCTGTCCCTCCCCCTCAGGTAACACGTCACAGACAGAAGGGAGTGCTATGAGTCGTGTCCTCCCCCCGCAGGGTGACACACATACGAGGAGCTATGAGTCTTGTCCCTCCCCCCGCAGGTGACACAGTGACAAGGACAAAAATAAAAGAAGAAAGTGACTTAATGAAATCTGTACCTTCCCCCTGCGGGTGAACACAGTGAGACACATATAGGGACTATTGGTCTGTCCCCCCCCCTGCCGGGTGACACAGTGACAGACCAAGAACGGAGCTATAAGTCTGTCCCTCCCCCCGCAGGGTGACAGTGACACAGACACGAAGAAGCTAGGAGACTCTGATACTCCATCCTCCTCATCCCCCCGCAGGGTAGACACAAGTGGACACAGACGAAGGAGCTATGAGTCCTGTCCCTCCCCCCCGCCGCAGGATGACACAGTGAACACAACAAAGGGAGATGTGTCTGTCCCGCCCCCCGCATGGTGACACATTGACCTCAAGACGGAAGGAGCTATGAGTCTGGTCCCCCATCCTCCCTGCAAAGCTGATAACAGTGGACATATCTCTATTCCCTTCCCTAAACACCCACTGTCTCTCTCTCCCATCTCACCCAAACCACATGACACATTCATATGACTTTACGAGTTGCTAACGACAGTGGTCAATGCTGGAGGGCGCAAGATTTATCGGGGGGGGGGGGGTCGGGGTCGCATTCAGGCCGCTTTCAGAGGCTGCGCTCTTCTGCACAACATTTAAATTAAATGCACGGGGAGCTGCCGCCAGCCTCTATATTGCCTGTTACCCTGCTCATCACGACGTCATTCTGGCGACGCGTTGCCAGTTCACACCGCGATTATCACATGACGTGCAAGAACAACAAATTTGCAACTGACGTGTGCTTTGGCACGTCCAGTTCCTCCTGCAGCCTGGCCTTATCAATATAGGTTTTAACGCACTTAATACTTAGCAACATAACGAAATCATTCATTTTTTTATATATTTCTTTTCATATATCTAATTTTAGCTTTTAGCGCTAATCGCACCAAATCCCATTCCTGTCACATGACGTCGTGACACCAACTTATCGCCGGAGAGAAGGTAAGGGCTACGAAAGAGATCGAGTCCAGGGGGGGGGGGGGGGAAAGAGAGCGCAGGTGTGGCGCAAAGAAAAACAGTTTGCCGCCCTCCTCGCGTCTATAGGAGCACAATGAATTTCACCGTGTAATTTTAATGATCATGGCTTGCTTTGCGGGTCTATTCGGGGCTTCCACAGGGGATCGAGTCCAGGACAAGTCGTCCCGTGGGGCCCGGCTGGATGCAACATGCAGTCATGCCCAAGTCTCTTGTCTGCCTTGCGCGTCTGCCATACACTGAGATCCCCCTCCCTGCGGGCCCTCCCTAACTGGTGCTCGCAACCCAGCCATCCCGGCTGGGTCCGGCTTCTGCCGGAGTTCTGGCCGCCGGGGGTGGGAATAGAAAAGTAGCATCCCGACTTCTGGCTCTGGCCATCCCATTAGCTTGCCCCCTCTTTAATGAAATGAAGTCATTTCAGGAGCTCCACAGTACATCACCCTTGCGTACACCTTCACTATAACCCCTTCCACACTGTCTTCTGTAAATTCCCCTATATAAACCACTGATTGTAAGCCTCTTTTGGGGCAATGACTCTAGCTTTTTCCGTCAATGTCACTTTTGTGTACTGAAGCGTCTATCTCCCATGATCATTTATATAAATTAGTGACACGTGTATCCCTGCTGGACGCGGCTATGTACATGGATGGTGACTATCCACACACAGATACACATACATCAGGATATTACAGAATGAGTGATTGCCGAGTCTACCTAGTGAACGTGACACCTAGTGATAAAGATTCTGTACTCGCGCTGGCAGTGACTGACTGGCAGAGTGGGACCCGGGAGCCTGAATGGCTAAAAAAAAAAAAAAACATTTAAAATAAGTAGTTTGCTAAGCTCTAGGACACGCCAAGAAAAGAGGGAGCCGAGCATCTCGTTTCAGACATGACTTTCTTATCTTTGGAATTAGATAGATGTTCTACTCCAAGAAAAGCTATCAAAGGCATTGAGTTTGTAATAACCTCGTGGTGCCCACTCATCAAGCCAGAGCTATAGAAAGTGGTTGTCACTTATACACACACAGCTATATTTTAAAGGGAAAATGTCGTCTTGGTGCTGAAAAGCACAGGGGCTGACTGTTGCAATTTGTGCCCACGGGGCAATACCACCAACCGGCCCACAAATTGGTCGTCCCCCTACAACCATAACTTTCCTGTCCTTGCCTTTAAATTCTTTCTGGGCAAGACTCCTCACCGCCCTACCACAGCCGAGCACTTATCACCTGACAACCTTGACTCCAAAAGACCTGTAATCAGGTTCCACCAGGCCACAAAGTACCTCCAGGCCGCTCTCCTCCTTCTCTTAGCGTGCACCCCAAAACTGAACAACCTACCAGAGACTCTCATCTCATATCCACCACCAGTTTAGTTCTTTTAATCAGGCTGCTCTCACATTTTATACTGGTCCCTGAAACTGCTGTTTCAATCTACGCCTATAATATATATATCTTTACTGTGGCACGCAATGGTCCTCTTATAATGTATAACTCCTTTCTCATTTATGTAACTGTATTTTGTACCATGTCAAATTATTGGTCTTAACTCTTGTGCCCAGGACATACTTGAAAACAGAGGTAACTCTCATGTATTACTTCCTGTAAAATATTTATAAATAGATAAATACACACGACGGCACCTACAGTATTCCCCTGTGTTTGTGTGAGCAGTCACCTTAATACATATTAACGCCTCACATGTATCGGGTTATGTACTCCCCTGATAGGGTTCAACAGCGGCACCCATATCATACCTGTGTCCTGTTTATCCGATAAATTTAATGAGCCCGTGGTACAGTGTATATAGCCACACGTAGTGCAGATTAAGTGGCTTGGCTTATGCAAGTGGCTGCAAGAACCTCGGGGGCTCCACATCTTGGTTCGCTGCCGACCTGTATAGTGTTTAATACTGCCGTGTTTGCCAAACTGAGACCTAGGTCTCAGCCATGCTGAATACGCTAGTATGTGTGATTACTATGTATGAGAGGGAGTCCAAGGAGCCTCTGCACCTCCTACCAACCGGTCCAACCTTCAACCAAAACAACACATCACAACACAACAACAAGTCACACAAACAAAAATCCAACACAAAACCCCCCAACATCATCACACACAATCGTATCAACAAAAGTGCACAACATCAAAACACAAATCAAACCACAAAAGCAAACAACACAACACCAAAATCAAAAGCCAAACACCACACACACCAACAACCACAAACCAACCATCAAAAAGCCAAAACCCCCAACAACCCAACCATCACCACACCAGCACAAAAAAAACACACTCAAACAATCACAGAAAACTCAACAACACAATCACACACCTACACACACAAACTAAGCACAAAACAATCAAACAGCTTCCACACAAGAACCACAACAACTAACCAAAAAGAAAAACAACACACAAAACAAAAACAGCAAAGACAATCACCAATCAATCGTGCTCATTCAAAGCGAAACATCCAAAAAACCACAAACACAACAAGACACACAACGTCCAAAACAACACTACCTCACGAACAACAAACACAACCATGCCGGTCAACAAAAGCAAACGCAAAACAAACAATCAACCAACCAAACCAAAATCACAAAAACCTAGCAACACATTCACACACCCTGGACACAACCACAAACCCACACAACAAACATCACATCACCCACACACAAACCCACCCCCCCCCCACACAAAACAACACCCAAAATCAAACACACAGCAATGTCATCAACAACAAAAAACAACATACCCACACACGTGTGTGTGTGTGTGTGTGTGTGTGTGTGTGTGTGTTATTGTGTCCTGGCTCCCTTACTATATATTATATTAGCGTAAGCACGCACAGGGCTTTGAAAATAATGAAACAGAGTTTATTCAAAGAATCGACTTTTCGGTTCTGACGAAAGGAGAGAGAGAAAATAGAGAATGAGAGAGAGAGAGAATGAGAGAGAGAGAATGAGAGAGAGAGAGAATGAGAGAGAGAGAATGAGAGAGAGAATGAGAGAGAGAGAGAGAGAGAGAGAGAGAATGATGACAGAGGGGTACCGGAAGACAAAGAGAGGGAGATGGACAGATAGCTAGAGAGGGATGAGTGAAGGTTTGAGGTTGTGTGGCTATATTGGTGGGTGGAGCTTTGTGCTGAGGGGTGGGGCTATCTTTCTGGGTACCACTTTAAAAACAGATGCAGTTTCCATGGAAACCAGATCAGTCTCCATGGCAACTGAGAGATGCAGAGACACAAAAGATGTGACACTATGGGGGAACACAGTGGGATATACATAATGACACACACAGGGGGACAGTGTGATACACACATGTTACACACAGACACACAAACTGTTACATATAATCACGATTACACACACACACACACACACACACACACACACACACACACACACACCACACGACACACACAACAAACACTGTTAACACGTACAAACCCCGTTCCACCATTACTACATACAAACACTGTTGCATGTAAACACTGTCACACACACAGTAATACAAAGTGACACACTGTAACACAATGTGACCCCCATCCCCCACATGGTTAAAAGTGAAAGTCACAAGAAGCTTGTGCTGATGTCATCGATGAGAAGCTCCACCTGAACCCCACTGTCTATATGAAAATGTTGTGTGGTTGTGTGGTGTGTATATACTTCCTACATTATACAGTAACTATATATATATATATATATATCCATATATATTATAATAATATATATATCACTGTATATTATAAAATATCTGTCTATACACATATATAACATATTCTATATAATCACACCACACCTATATTTATATATTATGTATAACTACTACTATATTTAACCTAACCATTATACATTATATAGTGTATATAAATATATTATACCATATATATCATATATTAGACAGTTACTATGTATGTGGGGTGTATATATACTATATATAATAACTATAACTAATATATCTATATATATCAATGCACATACACTGTATCATCTACTAGACATACACATACCCCATTTCATTACAGTATATAATAATATATATAGATGCACATACCCTAACATTGTGTGTGTATATATTAATAATATATATATGATAATTATAATACTATATATATATATATATATATATATCTAATTACTATATTATCTCTATTAAAATATATATCTAATATATATAATATATATTATATCACTATATCAATGCGTGTATATGTATTGACACACAAAGACAAATCCACATTATAGGTATTGAACAAAATGCTCTAAATACAAATATAGGATAAAGTATCTGTCGTCTAAAATTAGCATAGGTTGAACTTGATGGACATATGTCTTTTTTCAACCTCATCTATTATGTAACTATGTAATATATATATACACACACGCACACACACATACACACACACACCTACATTATACAGTATATACATGATGTGAGGGGAAGCACACCTGAGACCTATATACATACACACAGTGTCACACATACGCATACACATACTGTGAGACACACTTGATGTCCCCCTGGTGAGGTATATAACTCCTGTATTGCCCCACACGCTGATTCATAGTCCCTTGCTAATCCCTGACTGGGGTATCTCCCCTCCCTTGTCTTTGCCCCTGGTAGGTGTCTCCCCCTCCCACTGCTGTATCTCCCCCTCTCCCACGCTACTGCTGGCCAGGGTATCTCACCCCCCCCCCCCCCCTTTTTTTTTGATCCTAGTCGGGGTATCACCCACCTCCTTGTTAATTTTGGCCAGGGTATCTGCACTCCCTTGCTACACCTAACCAGGTAATATACCCCCCCACATTCTTGCCCCTGGCTGGGGTATCCCCCTCCCCCCCCATTTCTGCCCCCCGGGGGAGGCAAGACTCACGTGCCAGATGATGAAGAAGATGAGAGAGGCGCAGAGAACAAGAGTCAGCATGTAACAAAACGCAGCAAAGGTGAACGCCATCACTGAGAGAGACAGCTCTGAGAGAACACTCCAACAAAGAGACTGCTGAGAGAGACTGCTCCGAGAGAGTGCTGAGAGACTGCTCTTAGAGAGAGGGTGATAAGAGAGTGAGTGTGTTGAGAGATTGCTATGAGAGGTCGACCTCTGAGAGACTGCTTGAGAAAGTGCTGAGAGATTACTCTGGGACTGCTGTTAGAGTGCTTCGAGAGAGAGTACTGAGAGAGTGCTGAGAGACTGAATGGAGATTGATAAGACTGCTGAGATAGTGCTCAACCATAGAGAGAGACTGCAGGTAGACACTCACAATAGACAGAGAGGAAGAGAGGCTGCCACTAGAGGAGTGAGATAGCCAAATGGCCTATGAAAGTGTGCGTCGCGGGTAGAGAGATGTCTCTATAGAGCAGCAAGAGACAGCTTAGCAAGGATAGAGACTGTCACTGCAAGAGCGAGACTTCAGCCCAGGAAGAGACCACCCCCTCTCCCCTGTGTGTCTCATTGTGTGTGCATATGAATGTCTCAGTGTGTATGTATATGTGTCAGTGTGTCAGTGTGTATGTATGTGTGTCAGTGTATGTGTATCAGTGTGTGTGTGTATGTGTGTCAGTGTGTGTGTATGTGTGTCAGTGTGTGTCAGGGTGTATGTATGTGTGTCAGTGTGTATTTATGTGTATGTGTGTCAGTGTATGTGTGTCAGTGTGTGTCTGTGTGTGCATGTGTGTATGTATGTATGTGTGTCAGTGTGTATGTGTGTCAGTGAGTATGTAAGTGTGTCAGTGTGTGTCAGTGTGTATGTAAGTGTGTCAGTGTGTATGTGTGTGTCAGTGTGTATGTATGTGTGTGTCAGTGTGTATGTATGTGTGTGTCAGTGTGTATGTATGTGTGTCAGTGTGAATGTATGTGTGTCAGTGTGTGTGTGTGTCAGTGTGTATGTATGTGTGTGTCAGTGTGTATGTATGTGTGTCAGTGTGTATGTATGTGTGTCAGTGTGTGTATGTGTGTCAGTGTGTATGTATGTGTGTGTCAGTGTGTATGTATGTGTCAGTGTATGTATTTGTGCTTCCCCCTTCTCTCTTTGTATCTCAGTGTCTCCTCATCTCTCTCCTTCTCTGTGTGTGTCTCCCCTTCTCTTTGTGTGCTGCACCCCTCTATGTATCGCTGCGTAAGACGGGGCCTCCTTAAAACCACGGCTGACACCCTCTCATTTCAAGAGAGCACTGGTCTTGCGTCTCTCTTTTCCTCTCTTTCTCTTTTCTTCTCTCATTTACCTCGCGTTCCTTCCCTTGCTTGCTCTGCTTCTCCCTCTCTCCCCCTCCCTCCCTCTTTTAAGTTTATTCTCTCCCTCCCACCACCTCCCTTGCTCTTTAATTCCCCCTCTCTCTCGGTCTCATCCTCTCTTCCTATCACGCTCTTATTTTATCATTTGAATGCTCTCTTTCACACACACACACTCTCTCCTTTCCATTATCTCTTATTTTCTAAGTCTTTCTCACTCCCTCTTTCCATCTATTACTCTTTGTCACTTAAACTTACCATCTCTCCTCTCCTTTCTATAATCACACACACACAATGTAACACACAATGTGCTATACAATGGTACACAGGTAATTAGTGTTTGCGATCCACATAGAGTGACCATGACACCTAGTGACACAGATTGTGTACTGCATCTGATAGTGACAATAACAGACAGAGAGACCTATGAGTCTGTCCCTCCCCCCGCAGGGTGACACAGACAGAAGGGAGCTATGAGTCTGTCCCTCCCCCCGCAGGGTGACACAGTGACACAGACAAAAGGGAGCTATGAATCTGTACCTCCCCCTGCAGGGTGACACAGTGACACAGTAGGGAGCTATGAGTCTGTCCCTCCCCCCGCAGGGTGACACAGTGACAGACAGAACGGAGCTATAAGTCTGTCCCTCCCCCCGCAGGGTGACAGTGACACAGACAGAAGGAAGCTAGGAGTCTGTCTCTCCCCCCGCAGGGTGACACAGTGACACAGACAGAAGGGAGCTATGAGTCTGTCCCTCCCCCCGCAGGATGACACAGTGACACAGACAGAAGGGAGATGTGAGTCTGTCCCGCCCCCCGCAGGGTGACACAGTGACACAGACGGAAGGAGCTATGAGTCTGTCCCTCTCCCTGCAAGCTGATACAGTGACATATCTCTTTTCCCTTCCCATTATATACCTGTCTCTCCCATCTCACACAACCCACAATGACACATTCATTGATTTAGAGTTAGCTAACGACAGTGGTATCTGGAGGGCGCAAGATTTTCGGGGGGGGGGGGGGGGGGGGTCGGCGAGGTCATGGCGCTTTCAGAGGCCTGCGCTCTTCTGCACAACATTTAAATTAAATGCACGGGGAGCATGCCAGACCTCTATATGCCTCTTACCTGCTCTCCGGCAGCTTCTGGCGACGCGTTGCCATTTCACAACGCGATGTCACATGACGTCAGAACAAACAAATTTCACTGACTGTGCTTTGGGTCAGTTACTCCTGGCAGCCTGGCCTTATCAATATAAGGTTTTCAAGCGTAAATACTTGCACCATACGAATATTCATTTTTTATTAATATTTTTTCATATATCTAATTTTTAGCTTTTAGCGCTAATCGCACCAAATCCCCATTCTGTCACATGACGTCGTGACACCAAATTATGCCGGAGAGAAGGTAAGGGGCGACGAAGAGACGCGAGCAGGGGGGGGGGGGGGAGGAGAGCATGCAGGTGTGGCGCAAAGAAAAAAGTTTGCGCATCCCTGCGTCTATAGGAGCACATGAATTTCACCGTGTATTTTAATGAAGCATGGCTGCTTTTGCTGGTCTATTCGGGGCTGCCAACAGGGGAGAGCCAGGACAAGTGTCCCGTGGGGCCCGGCTGGGTTGCACAGCAGTCAGGCCCAAATTCCTTGTCTGGCCTTGGCGTCTCCATACACTGAGATCCCCTGCACTGCGGGCCCTCCCTAACTGGTGCTCCAACCCCACATCCCGGCTGGGTCCGGCTTCTGCCGGAAGTTCTGGCCGCCGGGAAGTAGAGCCCGACTTCTGGCTCTGGGCCCTCCCTAGCTGCCCCTCTTTAATGAAGTATTTCAGGAGCTCCACAGTACTCACCCTTGCGTACACACTTACTATAACCCCTTCCCACTGTCTCTGTAAATTCCCCCTATATACCACTTAGATTGTAAGCTCTTTGGGGCAATGACTCTTTTTCCTAATGTCTACTTTTGTGTTTGAAGCGCTTATTCCCATGATGTGTTATATAATTATGACACGTGTATCCCTGCTGTGACGCGCTATGTACATGGATGGTGCTATCCACACACAGATACACATACATACAGTATGTACAGGAAATGAGTGATTGCGAGTCTACATAGTGACAGTGACACCTAGTGATAAAGATTCTGTACTGCGCTGGGCAGTGACTGACTGGCAGAGGGGACCCGGGAGCCTGAAAATGCTAAAAAAAAAAAACATTTAAAATGTATTTTGCTAAGCTCTAAAGGACACGCCAAGAGAAAAGGGAGCCGAGCATCTCGTTGGCAGAATGATTTCTTATCATTTGGAATTAATATGATGTTCTCAAGAAAAGCTATCAAAGGCATTGAGTTTTAAATAACCTCTGGGTGCCCTTCAAGGCCAGAGCTATAGAAAGTGGTTGTCACTTAATAGCAAGCTATATTTAAAGGGAAATGTTCGTCTTGGTGGAATAAGGGCAAGGGGCTGACTGGCAAATTTTGCCCACGGGGGCAAGACCAACCAACCGGCCCACAAATTGGCGTCCCACACACCATACTTTCCTGTCTTGCCTTTAAATTCTTTCTGGGCAAGCTCCTCACCCCTACCACACGCAGCACTTATCACCTGAGACCTGACTCCAAAAGACTGTTCATGGTCCCAAGGCTCAACAAAGTATCCGGCCGCTCCTCCTTCTCTTAGCGTGCACCCCAAAACTGGAACAACCTACCAGAGACTCTCATATCCACCACCAGTTTAAGTTCTTTTAAATCTAAGGCTGTCTCACATTTTAATCTGGTCTGTAACTGTTTCATACGCCTATAATATATATTATCTTTAACTGTGCACGCAATGTCCTCTATATAATGTATACCCTGTTCATTTATGTAACTGTATTTGTAACCATGTATTATTTGTCTTAACTCTGTGCCCAGGACATACTTGAAAACGAGAGGTAACTCTCAATGTATTACTTCCTGGTAAAATATTTTATAAATAGATAAATACACAGACGCACACTACAGTATGCCCCTGTGTTTGTGTGGCAGTCACCTTATACATATATACGCCTCACATGGTATCAGGGTTATTACTCCCTGATAGGGTTCACAGCGGCACCTATCTATACCTGGTTCCTGTTATCCGATAAATGTAAATAGCCCGTGGTACAGTGTATATAGCCACACGGGTAGTGCAATTATAGGTGCTGGCTATGCAAGTGGCTGCAAGACCTCCGGGGGCCCACATCTTGGTTTATCTGGCTGCAAGACCTGTATAGTTTTAATTACTGCCGGTTCCCAAACTGAGACCTAGTGTCTCAGCCATGCTGATAACGTCAGTATGTGTGATACTATGTATGAGAGTCCAAGGAGCTCTGCACTCCTACCAACCGGTAACCTTCACTTTTTAATATATTTTTTTCCATTTATGTTGTCACAATTGCTGAAAACACAGTGCACCTCCTATGACAATACAGTGCACCTCCTATGAAAACACAGTGCACCTCCTATGAAAACACACTGCACCTCCTATGAAAACACACTGCACCTCCTATGAAAACACAGTGCACCTCCTATGAAAACACAGTGCACCTCCTACGAAAACACAGTGCACCTCCTATGAAAACATAGTGCACCTCCTACGAAAACACAGTGCACCTCCTACGAAAACACACTGCACCTCCTATGAAAACACACTGCACTTCCTATGAACTCAGGTGCTTACTATTTGGTTGTGTGTAATCTATAATTTTATGTTTTTGGCTTTTATCCTTAGCCAATTTTGATAGCCAATGTCATACACAAATATATTATATTATTTATTTGTTTGTTGTATGATAGAAGAGGTCTCAAAATTATATGCACAGAAATTATAACATCTATGAGGCTTGATTTGACTCAGTGCGTATTGTGACAGAAACCAGGGGATGGTAATAAATTCCATATATAGGGCTCCCCCCAGATCCAAATTCTTGAGATCGTTTGCTTGATCATCTGCGTGGAACGCCTTCATCACTCTGGCACTGTTGGAGGCTATTTTGTGCGATCTTAGGTTGGCATTTGCTAACATCTTTTGCGTCCTTTTGAGTAGATCTATGGCTTCTTCTTCGGTGGGAACTGACTTTAATCCGTCGTCCACATAGAAGTCTCTTTCGACG